>JANFOE010000152.1:17500-47500 GCA_025667525.1 Glebionis coronaria | reverse complement strand
TTTTGAAAAAAAAAAAATTTCGAATTTTTTTTCAAAAAAAATCTTTTTTGAAAAAATAATTTCGAAAAAAAATTTAACGAATTTTATTTTTCGAAAATTATTTTCAAACAAATTCAATTTCTTTTAAAGTTAAATGACATGATATGCCAATAAGATGTGGAATAATGATTTTAAAGGATGACACATGTCACCTCCATAATTCACCCTATTTATTTTATTATAAGATTTCTTGTAGAATAACTTCACCCTATATATATATATATATATATATATATATATATATATATATATATATATATATATATATATATATATATATATATATATATATATATATATATATATATATATATATATATATATATATATATATATATATATATATATATATATATATATATATATATATATATATATATATACTAGTTGCAAAACCCGCCGGATGGGCGGGTATGACTTCTAATTGTCGTTTACGTTTTATATGTTGGTAATTATTTGCTTTTATTATTTTAAAGCATAATATAGATTATTAATTTCTCTTTTTAGTATAGTTGTGTTTAATGCATAAATAATTCACGCGAAAAGAGTTTAAAGTTAAAAATCAATTACATATTTTAATTTGTTTTGCTGTAATACAGATAAACAAACCCTTGTACTTTCAGGTTGCAATAAATCTTATAATCGTTTGAAAAATACCACTTAAAATTTGTAGAAATGAGTAATATCCCTTATGTCTGAACTTTTGTTTGGCCACCTCGGTACCTTGAATCCCTATAGCAGCCGGCCGATTGACGAACCTAACTTATAATTATCGATTGTAGTTTTTTATTTAACTAATTATTGGTTTTATATAATTTTGTAATCTAAAATGTATTTTAAAACGTAGTACCAGTGTCTTGGGATTAAGTCATGATGCATCATTATGAACAACCCTCATCTCAAATAATAAGATAAATAGCCACTGGATTAATAGCTTTGGAGTTTGGATTAATAATCACTACTACAAATAGACACGGGATTAACACAAATCACCCAAATGTGCTAACAACATTTTCTCCTGCATACTGAGATTCTATTTTAGACTTTTATTGCTAGAAGGTTTTATGGTTTTGTTAACATCTATACATGTGAGAATAAAATAGCGTAAAAAAGGCGACTTGAAAATGCCATGACCGTATTATAGTTGAAGAGAAAATTAAAATTAATAGCTTGCCAAAACCATACCTCTAAATGCACCTTCCACTTGATCATCTCCATCATTATTTATTTAGTTGTTACTCTCAATGTTTTGAAAACTGGTTTTATAATCGACCCGATTGAAAAATCAGGTCGTCAGGTTGATCAAAATCAACCCGGTTTTTCAATAAAAAATTTGATTTTATATTTGCAAATATTAAAAAAAGTTATATATATAAATCTTAAAATCTTCCACATATAAACTATTTACCAAAAAAATAAGAGTTCGCCTCAAATACACGAAAAAACCGAAACCCGACCTTGTCTCGAGAACCGGGTCAACCGAGGTCAGTCCAAACTCGAAGGGTCTAATCGGGTTTCAAAATATAAACCCAGTTATAGCCCGTTTCTTGACCATAACCAGTTCGATCGATTGACCTGACCAGATCGAACCGGGTTTCAAAACATTAGCTCTCGTCGAAATATGGTCACTTGCAAATTGGGTATAAAAAATAAAAATAAAGTAAACGCATATATTAGACACCAATCTATATTATTATATAAAGTAATAGAGGCTTTTATTTTTAAAAATGCTGAAAAATTCAAACTTTTAAACTTACTATTTATAAAAATATTATTTTAAAATACTTTATTAAGATAAATATATGCAATACTAACCATATGTTTCTTTTGTAACAATTTTTTTGTAATTCATATTTATTATTAAATTAAAGTATCTTTTAATTTATTAATTTTTTTTATAACTGAATTTTACTATATTGTCTAAAAATTTGTGCTCTTTTATTCAAGATCCATTTTGATATTTTTTACAAAGTTTTTGTTTTTCAATTTTAGTGAGCGTATTTTACTTTGATTCAAACTTTTATTTGATCGCAAAAAAATAACAGATATCTACCGCCGCATCTCGCGAATACCATTCTAATTAATCTATTGTGGCTATATTATATCTTTAACATTGTTGAATCAAAGAAATTAACTAAAAAAGGCACACACTCGTTGAGCTCAAAATAACATATCCAAAATGGAGACCCGACCTTGCTGGTAACATTATCTGTATGCCCAATAAATGACGACTTAGTAGTAAAGGCATCAACATCTGCTCGAGTAATGTTTTTCATAAAAGAACTTTTTCTAACATTAGGATTCCCTCATATCAATACAATCCTGGTGCTAGGATCGATTGAAGGAAGCCTCGCAATGTGTTTCCTGATCTGCTCAAGATATGCCAAACAGGGGCCAATCCTTTTTGTGACGGTACATATTCGACCGACAGCAGCAACCTTCAAAGCCTTGACCTATAGAGTGAGTTACTATACATCAAACTTCACGTAATTTTTAGCAATTCTACCAATGAGTTTTCTGGTGGTATTAATATGACTAATAGCGAGCTTGTAATGTTCTCTATTGTAGAGAACGTGAAAAAGATCACCGTAGAAGGGTGGGTGATGTCGAGTCTAGGGAACTCTTGGAGGATGGTGGAGAGCTTCTCATAAAAGATGATTTGTACAATATAATTAATACTGGGTATAAATAAAGATAAAATTACAAACGTAACCGTCCTGATAGTGGATTAGTGGCAGATAGTAACCGAACTTATGATCATACCAATTGCTATACATAAACCGAGTGCCAGCAAAATCAGCCCCCAATATAAGAAGAGGTCTATAAACCAAGGCCCTATGACTGTAAATAAAAACTGACAGTAAATATAATTTTTATGAATAACATATAGTAAGCGATAAGAGTAAAGTTTTTACTACAAACATAATTTTAGGCTATGACGATAATTGTACCATCTAAACTCGCCTCACCATGATGATAATCAGAGTGCGTAAAAACATAGCCGCTGAATTCAGAAACTCTAATTTTCTCCATAACGGGCTTCTTGAAAGCACATAATAGGATCTTTCTTGGTCAGATTTCAACCCATCCACCATGGATAGAACTGGTCTTTGTTTATCAGCCCTTGGAAACCGGATAAGCCATTTGTTGATGAAGCCATTGTATCAGATTTGCTTTTCTTTTGAGTCAATATCAGCATCAGCCTGCATCAAGAAACGATCATTGCAATGAAATTAATGTCATGTCTCCCTGATTACATGTAAATGGGGTCAAAATAGGGTGCACCTGAAGCAGATTGAAACTTACAGAAAGCTCAAGAAGCTCGACGTTTCATGATCTGCGTACACCCTAAAATGATGATAGGTAAGCCACATATTCCACTTTTTTTGGTATATACAGCAGGTGTTTCGATGCTTGTTTTTAGCCTGACTATAGTGATTTGGAGAAGACAATCAAATTATCCCATGGTTAAAGTTAGGCTAGCTTATTTTACCGGGGTAATGTCCCCTTTGCCAAAAAAATGTTAGGGTAGCTGATTAAGTTTTACACCTGGCTCACTGCCTCAAAGCCAAAAGTGAAATCGCTTTCTAATGGAGTTCTGATATGATCAGAATAAATTAAGGGTCTGTAATGATCGATACCCACCGTATGGATAGTGATCTGAATAAGATGAGTGGTTCATCGCCATACTAAGATATCCTATGTCTTGGAACTTATAACTGCCTATTATAGTAGCTCTCAAGCATTACAATACCTTCCCTTTATTTCTGAATGATGTTTTCTTTCCATTATGAATAGTAAAGCATGCTAAGCAATCAAATAATAACCAAATGCAGCAAAGCCCATTAAGGTATACTTGTACCATCAATGCTACTGGAGATATGAAACCATCTTCTAGTTTGTAAACCATAGTTGAAGTATTTTAGAAAACAAAAAAAAGATATAGATATATCTAGCCAAGACTTGCTAATAATAAGTAACCTTCATGTCGACGCACGATTAAAAAACGTACCTTACTTTGGATAAACTCAAAACCCATCTTTCGCAAGTTTGAGCTGCAATCAAATAAATCGATTCTAAAAACAGAACTCATGATCCAGAACATGTACCATACTTTGTGGCTCTACTCAACCAATCCTGAATACAAATTCAAGAAACAAATTTAGGACTTGTATCCAATGTAGACAGCTAGAAAATATGAAAACACTGCAAGTATATTTATTAGTCAAAGTTAGATAAAATGATCCACCTACTTCTACCTAACAGATTGTGCGAAAGGTTTAGTGAAATGATTTTCGGGTGCACACTCTAGGTCTAACTATCAATAATAAGAATACACATATACAACCGAATCCAACCAAATATATCGCACAAAGGCCCATGGCAAGATGAGATTCATTATACCAGAGTTATTACTACTCCTAGAACCTATAAGCTTCTGCAATGATTACATGAATAGTTCTCAGTTCATGGTTCATAACCGCACGAAAATCATTGTCTACACATACACCAATTTTGGCTTCTCTTCTAGTTACGTTAGGTAACCACATATCCAATCACCTTTTGAATATCTGTTATAATAAACACTATCTCCACCGTAAACCAAACTACACTGCTTCGTTGGCTTTAAAAGAAGAAGCAAAAATTAAAAAGTCATTATGCGTTTCTTAGTTCAACCTATATTACACTCTTAATTCTCGAAGACCTATGGAATAACAGACATAATGCCTTAATTTAAGCAAAAGCTTCTTAATAAGGTTATGATTGAATAAAAATCTCCTTGTTGGTTCATATGATAAAGAACAAAATACTACTCTAAGTCGATGCTTTTAAAATATTAGGTACATGTCGTCAAAGAAAAGTTATGAATGGGTCAATTCATGTATCCTTGCCCCCATCGATAACAAAGCCTATTTATTTTATTCTTAACCAAGTTTTCCTTAGTTATTTTATATATAACCATCCATGTACCCCTTAATGAATAACCACACTTTCAAAATCATTAGACTAACACACTCAAAAGATCATAAATTGGGGGCTGGTTTTGATGGCAATATTCCTATTTGTAAAAGAAATTATTTGAAGCTAATATTGTTTAGCAAACATACTGCATTTGCAAAATAAATGATCTAAAGCCAATATTACTTAGTAAGAATAGTGCCTCCACAACAGACGTATTCACTTATCCATTTGGTGAATGGAAGGGATTTCATCCACCCTTGATAAGCTACGACTTTTAATTGCATTTGATTTTCAAATACATGGCCTTGAGTAAATAACCTATTTTCCTTTTCATTAAACATGTAAACATCCACGTATTCTTTACAAATATCCAATGCACCTTTAGATCCTCCCACTTAAAACTTCAAAGCAAAAGTAAACCTGTTGCACAGGTAAATATGTGTATACTGAGAGAAGGACGTACTTCTGTTTATACCTGGAATAAGAATGAGTTCCTTTTGTCACTAAACTTGTTTTTATCTTTTGTAGTTGAATTATCAGTTAGCACGAGAGTCCCTCCTTCAAGTGTCCATTCTCGGGTGACTAAGATCCTTTTGCATAGACATTTTAAGTCCACCAGCAGAAGCTCTTTACCTACTGTGTAATTGTTGTGTATACTCGATCCTTGTGCACAAACATTGTAAGTCCAACAACACATTTTTCGCCTAACCTCCATCTGATAGTAATGACTTCGGTAAATAGGATTAGCGAATGAAGAAAACTTAAATGTGAATAGTTATATGAAACATTGAGGCCGTAAATGTAAAGTGACTTGCCACACAAAGTATAATGATGGCCCACGTTGATATAAGTACATTACTGAATTTTTCAGAATGAAATCTTTATAAGACGATATAAGAAAGAATTTGAGCGACATTAACCTGTATGAAACTTTGACCCATTGCCCTTTTACGTACTTTTTTTAATTTTGACACGTTTGAAGTAACACGCAACCAAAACCTGCCAAGTCAGTTCGTAGTAAATTTTAACGAAGATGTAGTAGTAATAGAGTATAAACTTAATTATATATGGATCTTGCCATGGGCCTTTATGACTTTATCAGAGGGCATGCAAACACCTTTCCGAATAGGTGCAGGTACTACCCAAGAGCTCGGTAGTTCCCTACTCACAAATACAGATTACATGATAAACATATAGATATAACTAAAGAGAAATGATTTGAAGACCACGTGGCGTCTTTGGCATATTTAGTTTAAATACCTACTGTCAATGATTTCTAGAAGCTTACTTAGGAATTTGTTGCCCAATACCTATGTGCAGAACCAATTTTTTAGAAATAAATCAAGGTTGGGCCAAGATGATAAGCCACACCCCTCATTGTCGTAGGCACAATGATAGGTGTGTAAACACCCATCTTTTCTACCACTTAATTACAATAATAACCGGACCAAAACGTGTATTTTATGTCTTTTATGTCAGAATTATGCGTGGTTTGTGTTTTTGTTGTGATTTAGGATGAAAAGGTGAAAAATGGAGAAAACACGGACATTCACGGGCATTTATGGACTTTTATTGAAGAAAAGGATGAAAGATGAAGTCAAGAAGTCAAGAGTGCAAAAAGAACGGAAGTCCACGACCAATTCTGAAGATTTATCGAAGAAAAAGTCAAAAGACGGAAGTTTATCAAAAGCCGAAGAATTCAAGTCTATTTTATTGAAGAATTTAAAGACGAGTTCAAAAGAAATCCCGAAGTCAAAAGTCCCTTAAGTCCAAGATTAAAGAAGATTAGAAGAAAAGGACTAAGTACGCAATTAATGAAGATTAAAAGAAGGAGGGACTTAATTATGCAATTAAGAGAAAAGGAAAGAGGGGAGGAAGCTTCCTTAATCCTCCCCTATAAATAGATTAGATTAGTCATTTTTCACTCTTGTTGGCTAATGGTGACAATTAGACCTTCCACCATTTAAATACTTGTCATTTACATTACTTGTCAATTTTAATTCATGTTATGCACCTTAATTACCATTTAATTCCAAGTAAGTTTTTATTTTAATTCTTGTCAAATCTTTATTTTATCTTGTCAATCTCTTATCTACCTTTCTTATTCTTTGATTCATGTGTTTATGTTATGTTCATGTTTATGCTTTTATTTTGATCCAAGTGGTTTTTGATTATTGTGGTTAAAGTTGTTTGATTTCATGTTTTTAATTGTTTGTTGATGCTTATTTGTTGATTCGTTACTATTTATATTTATCCGTGTGTTTGATTTTGGTTATTTTGTGATTATATCTGCTGCTACTGTTCTCCTTGTTCTTCGGGGGTGTTTGCTTGTTTTTGATCTTTCCAGGAATAGTTCCGAACCAAGAAGGAGGGAAGAGCTCATTCGGAACTCCCAAAGTTCCGAATCAAGGTTTCATCCGGAACTCCAAAAGTTCCGAACCAAGCTTGTTCATCCGGAACTTTCAAAGTTCCGGACGAAGTGAAAACTTCCGAACCAAAGGAATTCATTCGGAACTCCAAAGTTCCGAACCAAGGGTTTCATTCGGAACTTCTCAAAAGTTCCGAATCAACTCAAAGTTCCGAATCAAGGACCAAGTTCCGAATCAAGGCTTTTCATTCGGAAGTCATAAACTTCCGAGTCAAGGCTTCATTCGGAACTTCCAAAGTTCCGGATCAAGGGTCATCTTCCGACTCAAGAAAGGTTCATTCGGAAGTTCTAAACTTCCGAATCAAAGGACTTCATTCGGAAACTTCCGAATCAAGGGGTGACCTAATACTTCCGAATCAAGGCAGAATTTACAAGTTCCGAATCAGTAAGTTCCGAACGAAGCATTGTTTTGGATAAGTGACATATTTTGTTCCGGATCAAGGATTTTGGCAATATTCCAAGTGAAGAAAAATCATTTCAACCAAAGGTGACATTTAGGACGAGTGATTATTCTAAACGAAGGTTTATTCTGAATGAGCTGTATTCAGGTTCTTATTAGCTTTTGTCTTTAATTTTTATTGCCTTTTATTTTATTGCTCTTTAAGATTATTTGCCTTAGTTTTACTTTAGACTTGCCTTAGTTTTAGTCGCACTTTAAGTTTGCCTTAGATAGATTTAAGTTTACGTTATTTACGTTAGTGCCCTTTAATTTAAGTCACGTTTTTAAATACTTGCACTTTACTTTAATTAGACTTAGATTTACTTTAAGAGCACTTTTACTTTAATTGTTTTGCACCTTTTAAATTTAAACACTACAACGACACATCTTTGTTCCACCAAAGTTCAACTAAGTCACACATTAAACACAAGTTTTTCAATTCGAAGAGATTGGTACAACGAATATTTTTAACCTGAGTAAAATCTAGTTATCAAATGGCGCCGCTGCCGGCACTTTTCGTTAAGATCAACAGTTTTCTGTGAGAGACACGTTGCTTTTTGGGATCCGTTCACTTGTGAACGTTACTTTTCTTGCATAAAAAATTCCAAAAAATCATAAAAATTAAAATTGATAAAAAACCATAAAAATTAAAAATTTCAAAAATCCAAAAAGATTTTATTTTTATTGTGTATATATATTGTCTTTGTGTTTGGTTTTGTTTTCTTTTGCATTTTCAGGTGTATGCATACTAGATCTTCTAATTATCAAGAGCCCGAGCCTCAAGAAGATTTAGATATAGCAGGTGTTAACAACAACATTCCACCGAACCTCAATAATAATAACAACAATGCTCTTCCACAACCCAATCTTCGGACCATGGAGGAACTTTGTCAACCAACCATGTTTGGACGAGGAGGACCGATTGCGCCGATGCAAATCAACGCTCCTGAGTTTTCGTTGAAGCACCACATGATTCAGCAAGTACAAACAAACCCATTTAGAGGATTGCCTGATGATGATGCCAACAAACACCTCGACAAGTTCATTACAATCACCCAAAGCATGAAGTTTCCTGGGGCCACAATGGATGTACTCCGCCTACAACTCTTCCCACATACTTTATCGCATCATGCCGAGAAATGGTTTGATCGTCTCCCGAAGAATTCTATTCACACTTGGGATGATATGACTCAACGCTTTCTATCGCGCTACTTTCCACCATCCATGGTCACAAGCCTTCGCAATCAGATCAGCGGTTTCATGCAAGACCCTGATGAATCTCTTTTTGACGCTTGGGAGAGATATAATGTCTTGATCGACCGTTGTCCAAACCACAACATGCTTCCCGTCACATTGATTGATACTTTCTACAACGATTTGACTTTTCGAGATCGTGATACGATCAATGCAGCCGCCAGTGGCACATTCATGAAAAGGAGACCCGAGGAGTGTAGAGAGTTAACTGAAAACATGACTACTCATCATAAGAACTGGGGTTCCTCTGCTTCTTCAAGGAACAACCCGAGAGTTAATGTTTCCTCAACCTCAGCAAACCCTGAGATGACCGAACTCACCCGCATGATGGCTGAAATGAGCAAAAGTATTACGCTTCTCGCTTCAAACCAACAACAACAACAAGTTAAAGCGGTTGCTAATCCTTGTGAAACATGTGGCGGTCTTCACTCATACACCGATTGTCCTTCGACACAAGGAAATCCGGAAAATGTGTATGCAGCTTACGGTAATTATTCACCGGAAAATTACCAAGCTAGACAACAAGGGGATAGAAACCTGCTGAGCTACCGTTCCAACAACTACCTTTCACCCGGTTTTTCTCCTCAAAACCAAAATCCCACCAACAACTACAATAGAAGCAACCAAATCCCATCTCGTGCTTCTAACCCTTATCAACCACCCACCCAACAACACCCACCCATTAATCCCGATGTTGACACAATCATGAGAACTCAAGGTGAGCAAATCAAGAATCTACAGAGCCAAATAATCAATTTGAAAGGAGATATCTTGAAGCAAGGTAATGACATCAGAACCGAGGTTCATGATAATCTTCAATCCTCCTTCATCACTCAAACTACTGAATTAAAAAATCTGTTGGCTAGTTTCTTGCCCGAAGCTCAACCTTCTTCTTCTTCGGGTTCTCTGCCTTCAAACACCGTCACCAATCCGCGAGCTAATGTGAGTGCTATAACTACGCGTAGTGGAATTACCGTTGTCAATCCACCTGACTCACCACCATCATCTACACCTCCTCCACCACCATATATCCCTACTCCTCTTACACTTAGTGCTAGTACACCATTACCGTCTCCGCCTCGTCAAGACGATGTATCTCGGAAGGACCCTTCAACATCACAACCTTCACCCAACCCTTATCAACCCAGAATCCCATACCCTTCTCGCATAGGCAAGACCAACGATCTAACCAAGAATGATTGTCAAGTATCGAAATATGTGGATACGTTATCTAAAATGACCATCAACATTAGCCTTGTTGAAGCACTTTACCACATGCCGAAATTTGTCAAAGCATTCAAGGAATTGCTTAGCAAGAAAGAGAAGTTGATTGAACTCGCCAACACACGATTAAATGAAAACTGCTCTGCAGTCCTTCTTAGAGAACTTCCAGAAAAACTTGGAGATCCCGGTCGTTTTGTGTTGCCTTGCGTGTTCAACAAAACTGAAGAATTTACTGCCCTTGCTGATCTCGGGGCTAGTATAAATTTGATGCCACTCAGTGTTTGGAAAACACTATCATTGCCCGATCTCATTCCTACAAAGATGACTCTCGAACTTGCAAATCGTACTCTCGCTTACCCCGTTGGTATAGCCGAAGACGTGTTTATCAAAGTTGGCACATTTACTTTCCCGGTCGATTTTGTCGTAGTTGATTATGAAATGGACCCTCGTATTCCTTTAATACTTGGTCGGCCATTCTTGCGGACCGGACATGCTTTAGTATATGTGGCCGAAGGTGAGTTAATCTTACGAGTCGGGGATGATTCAAAAGTTTTTAAAATGGGGAAGCTTACAGGCAAATCCTTTGGAGGACGAGAATCAGTGAATATGATAAATGTGCTCGATGACTTTATTGTCTATGACAATCCTCTTTTCGACTCTTGCATCGATAATCCACTCTTTGAAGATAATGTGGATGATTCTCTCCCTACTTTGGACGCTTCTCCCATTTATGATTCTCCACCGGTCTTCGATGCTTATGATGATGATTCTAGCTCAGATTCGGATAATTTTGATTGTACTTCTGAGTATCCCGAGCTGCCCACTTTCGATGATTTTGATGAGGCTAATACTCTCTCGAGCGATTCTTCACATGATGAAGATCCTCCGCCATCACTCGATCCTACTTTGGACGATTATTCATTTGAGGAAGATTTCTCTGAATTTCTCAACACTTACTTCCCTCATGAGAGTGATGCTCCTCCTTTGGACTTTGAAGATTATCATCTTGATCCTACTTTGGATTTGAAGAGCATTTTGTCAAAGGAGAAGAAACCGGTCGACACCGAAATCCGTTGCACTTATGATTTGACACCTCTTTGTCCCACTTCTGAGGACGAGGTTGTGCTTCTTTGCGGATCTTCTTCACACTCGGCTGAGCCTGAGTGCTATTTTCCCTTAAAGGAAAAGGTGTTTGACCCCGGTATTGAAATCTTTAAGCCATCTCAGTATCCACCTGATGCAATAAAAGGAAAAACCTTTGGACCCATTGAAGACATGCTTGCACCTCTTCATCCTTGCTTCTACTGTGCTCCATCACTGCTTAAGGGAACCTTTCCACTTCTCTTTTGGCTTGCCTTGTTCGCCTTAAGCTCTTGCTTATTGATGGATGAAAACTATGTCTTTGATCCTGGTGGATATGTTTCATGCTTCTTCCGTTGATGATCAAGGTCGAGTCAGGCTCACGACTCGGTTAACAAAAACCAAGCGCTTCTTGGGAGGCAACCCATGTATCTATCTTTTCGCTTTCTTTACTATAAGTGTAGGGGGACCCTTTGGTTTGCTATTTCCTCTCCTCACTTCTTAATCAGGGATTCGAGCTTCAATGATCCACTCTTGATGATTCTTGACGACCCGTGATTCCATGTACCATTATCCCGGTTCTATCTTAAAATCTTTTCGATTCAATATTTTATATTTTCTCAATATTAAAATAGGAATCTCTTTAGTTGTCTTTTCCTTAGCAAGATTTAAACAAAGTGCACAATGTCCTAAGTGTAGGGGAGTTTACTCCCACATGCTTAAACATTGAGGACAATGTTTATCTTAAGTGTAGGGGGGACTTCTATCGAAGTTAAGTGGTCTTTTTCTTGTATTTGTCCTCATTTTAACCGGAAAATCAATTTTTCGACATTTTTCAAAATTTTTGATCTATTTTGGCCTATTAGTTTTTCCTTTGTATAGTTATTTTCTTTCTTTGCTAGAATAAATCTTTGAATAAGTGGTTTTAGTTTTCAAGCGTTGTGAATCTTTTGAATCAACCCGAGTTTACTCTAGCTAGTATCCTTAACGTGTTTAAGTCAAGTTTTGCTAGGCTTTTATATAGGGAGCTATAAAACGCGAAAGTCTTAACTCTCACGAGTTAAGAACAAGAACTTTTCGCAAGTTCCTATTATTGATCCTAGAGAGTCGTTTATCAAGGGAACTTTAAGATGCGATTTCTAAACTTGAAAGAGTCTAAGAATTTGCAAGATCCTATAGGCGACTCGAAAACCCAAAACTTTGATTTAATAGGCTAAGCATCCACGAGTCTCATTACTTGAGATTTTAAACTGTGGAGAACGAGAGATGATAGAGCCAATTATAAGTTCGGTATTCTTTCGTGAATTTATGTGAGTTAATTATAAGCCTATTCTCCCATCGCTTGCTAATAATTTATCTGCTAATAAATAAGGTTGTACGATTTGAAAAGTTACTTAGCTTCTAGCCCCAGATCGTTTAAAAGTTGCTCGGTATGGATTAGAGTTCATAGCCAAGGAATAACTTACTGAAGCGGGACGCGAAGATTGGCGAGTCCGAAAAGGCCCTAACAAGGCCTGAGGGCTATATTTTGTTGCTAAAGATCCAAAGTGATGTGAAGAATCATTTATCGGAAATCAATATGAAGGATCGAGACACACGACGTAAAGCAAAACTCCCCAAAAGTCATGAAGAAGTGTATCCGAAAAGACCCTAACAAGGTATGAGGATAAATAGATCCAAGTCATAAAAGGAGGCGGATCGTTGTATATCAAAGTCCAAAATAAAGATTGGAGAAAAATGAAGAAGTCGTGGTCCAAGTTTGAATCTCTCAAAACTTCAAAGTGAAGAATTCCTATTATGAAGAGAAGACCATTATTTCATGAACGTCTCTCAAGATTTGAAGTATGAAGTCGCTGCCAAATATCGGTCCGAGAAAGGTCTCAAATCGCGAAGCGAGTTATGCCAAGATATGAACTTTATGAGGTCCCGAGAAGCAGTTTTAAAAGATTTGGTCCTTTAGCTAACTATTGATTAAATCGTGCACTTTATTTTCAAACTAAATAACTATCGAAATAAGTCAAACAATGCATCCTCGTGATCATTCTAGACAATAATAAAATATAAGAGATACACCTAGGAATAAGGGAGTCTAAGTGAGTAATTGGCCCACATGAGTTCGTGTTAGTTTACTAACTTATAATAACAATGATCTCGTTTTTAAGCTTGGTTTGGAGAAAGTGAAAACTTGAGGATGATGATTATTCATAACATTTTCAAAACCCAAGGTATGCTTTTGATTTCTTTATTTTGTATGTTTTTAATTTTCTATCTCTTTAATAAATGCCAACGTGGATTGATTATGATGAAAAATGTAATCTTGCTTTGTAACTATTGCATTGCATGAGGACATTGCAATGGTCAAGTGTAGGGGATTTGATAGGTGTGTAAACACCCATCTTTTCTACCACTTAATTACAATAATAACCGGACCAAAACGTGTATTTTATGTCTTTTATGTCAGAATTATGCGTGGTTTGTGTTTTTGTTGTGATTTAGGATGAAAAGGTGAAAAATGGAGAAAACACGGACATTCACGGGCATTTATGGACTTTTATTGAAGAAAAGGATGAAAGACGAAGTCAAGAAGTCAAGAGTGCAAAAAGAACGGAAGTCCACGACCAATTCTGAAGATTTATCGAAGAAAAAGTCAAAAGACGGAAGTTTATCAAAAGCCGAAGAATTAAAGTCTATTTTATTGAAGAATTTAAAGACGAGTTCAAAAGAAATCCCGAAGTCAAAAGTCCCTTAAGTCCAAGATTAAAGAAGATTAGAAGAAAAGGACTAAGTACGCAATTAATGAAGATTAAAAGAAGGAGGGACTTAATTATGCAATTAAGAGAAAAGGAAAGAGGGGAGGAAGCTTCCTTAATCCTCCCCTATAAATAGATTAGATTAGTCATTTTTCACTCTTGTTGGCTAATGGTGACAATTAGACCTTCCACCATTTAAATACTTGTCATTTACATTACTTGTCAATTTTAATTCATGTTATGCACCTTAATTACCATTTAATTCCAAGTAAGTTTTCATTTTAATTCTTGTCAAATCTTTATTTTATCTTGTCAATCTCTTATCTACCTTTCTTATTCTTTGATTCATGTGTTTATGTTATGTTCATGTTTATGCTTTTATTTTGATCCAAGTGGTTTTTGATTATTGTGGTTAAAGTTGTTTGATTTCATGTTTTTAATTGTTTGTTGATGCTTATTTGTTGATTCGTTACTATTTATATTTATCCGTGTGTTTGATTTTGGTTATTTTGTGATTATATCTGCTGCTACTGTTCTCCTTGTTCTTCGGGGGTGTTTGCTTGTTTCTGATCTTTCCAGGAATAGTTCCAAACCAAGAAGGAGGGAAGAGCTCATTCGGAACTCCCAAAGTTCCGAATCAAGGTTTCATCCGGAACTCCAAAAGTTCCGAACCAAGCTTGTTCATCCGGAACTTTCAAAGTTCCGGACGAAGTGAAAACTTCCGAACCAAAGGAATTCATTCGGAACTCCAAAGTTCCGAACCAAGGGTTTCATTCGGAACTTCTCAAAAGTTCCGAATCAACTCAAAGTTCCGAATCAAGGACCAAGTTCCGAATCAAGGCTTTTCATTCGGAAGTCATAAACTTCTGAGTCAAGGCTTCATTCGGAACTTCCAAAGTTCCGGATCAAGGGTCATCTTCCGACTCAAGAAAGGTTCATTCGGAAGTTCTAAACTTCCGAATCAAAGGACTTCATTCGGAAACTTCTGAATCAAGGGGTGACCTAATACTTCCGAATCAAGGCAGAATTTACAAGTTCCGAATCAGTAAGTTCCGAACGAAGCATTGTTTTGGATAAGTGACATATTCAGACCAATTTGTTCCGGATCAAGGATTTTGGCAATATTCCAAGTGAAGAAAAATCATTTCAACCAAAGGTGACATTTAGGACGAGTGATTATTCTAAACGAAGGTTTATTCTGAATGAGCTGTATTCAGGTTCTTATTAGCTTTTGTCTTTAATTTTTATTGCCTTTTATTTTATTGCTCTTTAAGATTATTTGCCTTAGTTTTACTTTAGACTTGCCTTAGTTTTAGTCGCACTTTAAGTTTGCCTTAGATAGATTTAAGTTTACGTTATTTACGTTAGTGCCCTTTAATTTAAGTCACGTTTTTAAATACTTGCACTTTACTTTAATTAGACTTAGATTTACTTTAAGAGCACTTTTACTTTAATTGTTTTGCACCTTTTAATTTTAAACACTACAACGACACATCTTTGTTCCACCAAAGTTCAACTAAGTCACACATTAAACACAAGTTTTTCAATTCGAAGAGATTGGTACAACGAATATTTTTAACCTGAGTAAAATCTAGTTATCACACAACCACATGACGCGGTTACGTAAGACCAATCCACCACTTCGAGTCTTCGACTACTACTATTTTTTGACCAAAAACTTCATATAAAAATTGCCAAAAACAGTGAAAAGAGATAAGAAAAACAATGACATTAAAATTAGTAAAAACCAACTCACTGAGAAACTTGTCTAATCTTACCGCGCCTATTTCACCATATATGCTAGCAACCTCCTTTCACCTTGATATGTGGAATAATTATCGAAACCTCTTTTGATCTTGTGAAGGAGCCACATTCTTTACACAGTGGACTACATCATGTAACCCTATTGATGAATAAACAGTGTATATCCGACTTTCTTACTTGATCAACCCAAAATAAAAGTAAGAAACTGATCTTGATTAAAGCAAAATTTACATTTAATGATATACATAATCTCGAACAGATAAATAAAAATGTTAATGTTAACATATAGCAATTTAAGTGAGTTTTGTACCGGTTTACAAAACACCATAAATACTGAAATGTGTTTACTACATTGTGATTATAATTCTACAACCTACCACACAATTGTCTAGAGCATCATGGTCCACCAATAACTAATGAGTAGTGAGAGCGGCTTTGGATAGTTTTAGGTTTCTGCATATGGGTCCAAACAAAACAATAGCATTCTTAAAACTATTTAAAACACAAATAACCACTTGTGAGCTATCAACTATAAAGCTTAAAAATATACCTTAACATTCTTGTTTTTACCTGAATGTCATCTCTTGGAATTTTTCTTCAGCAAATTCAGTAAGTCTTTTGTCAAATCTAAAAACCAAAACATAAAATTTAGTATACCGCATTACCCTGCTTTGGATTGTGCTACTTTATTTTTTAGTGATGTACTCTTCCTGACGTTTTGAGCATCACATTACTTAAATGATTGATCAATTTTTTAGTGATGGACACCAGCCTGATCATATTCATAATAACCACGATACATGACTGGTAAAAAATAGCAGCTATAATAATTCAATATACCTCGAATATTTTGTGATTGTGAAGCTTAGGGTTATTATGAGATCTGAGCAAGGCATCGGCTGGTATCGTGTTTTAGGGTTTTTCTCGTTTTACGACCTTCTGTTAATTTATATGTATAAATAAATGATATTAGACTTTTAATACGAATATGATATGTTTTCATGTAATATTTTTTGTGAGTTTATCAATTTAATTTTTAGTAGAACATCACAATCATTCGTCTAGTGCAATGGTTAAAGCTCTTAAGCTTGGGTTGCCAGACCCAGGTTCGACTCTTGCAAATGCTAAATTTTTGTCAATTTCGAATTTACCTACAATGTTGATGACGTGGAATTAAATAATTATGATGTGGCATTTTCCTCATGTTATATATAATGTAAAGATATATATATATATATATATATATATATATATATATATATATATATATATATATATAGGGATGGGTTCTAGAGAAAACCTTGGGTTCGTAGAAAACCTAGAAAACAAACATACAAGGTAACTTTTGCAAAATCAGAAAACAGAGGGTAAAAGATTAAAATTAAATAAAAGTATAGGGACTAGAATTGCTAATGTCACATTCTTATTCTAATTGATCTAAAAAAAGACGTGTAAGAAACATCTACACATCTCTATCTCCATGTTACCATCACTATTGTCGCCGCCGCCATCGTCTCCATCGCCACCACCATCTCCTTCGTCTTCATCGCCATTTCATTCGTCACCATCTCCATATCCACCATCTCCTTTGCCACCGTCATATTCATCACTCCATCATCGGATAATCTTAAATCACCTCAACAACACACTAGACCATTCATCATACACCATAAGACATTGAAATTAAACAAGATTTTTAGACATATGTAAGTTTGTAGTTAATTTTTATTTTATTTTTTATGTTATTTAAGAGCATCAATTTTAAAATTAGAAATTATTATTTGAATGGCAGAATGGAATGAAACTTATTGAATGTTTATGTATAAAGTTAATTTTAGTGCATCTTAGTAAAATAATGTGTTATATATTTCGTGGTATGAATAAGTGCAGCTATATAAACATTGTCTAACCAAGGTTAGATGATTAGATTTAGAGGTGGAAAAACGAGCGGGCATGGGCGGCGGGCTAAACGGGCGCGGGCTAAACGGGCACGGGCGAAACGGACGGGCTAAACGGGCGCAAGCTAAAAGGGGAAAAAAACATATAAAAAAGTAGAATTAAAAAATAAAAATACTTGTTTGAAAGCCGGGGGTAAAAATATAAATATAAAATATCCCGAGTAGCCTAATTAGTATTTTACATGTGCGTCCATTAAGCCATTTAATTTCTTAAATGTGCACCCGTTTAGCCCATTAATAATAAAAAATAGGCAAAAAGTGCCCATCCTTTTTTGAAAAGCTTAAAAAAGTGCCGATATTTATTAAAATGGGCAAGATTTGCCACCTCTAAAAAGAATTTTACAAGTAGCATATTTTTTTTATATTAGAGCATCGAAAGATAGATTAATGCATCTTTTGTGTATTATTAGAACATAGCGTGAAATGTTTTGTCATCCGTTGATAATATGGCATCTATATGTATGATTAGAGCATAAGGGGAAAACATATGGCACTTTTTTGTTTCAATTAAAGAAATCAACAAAGAATGTTGTGATTAACTTATTCTTGCTTCACTTATATTAGGACGATAGAAGATGCAATTTGGAGAGCCAAATCCTTGAAAGAAGTTGAAGGCATTGGAACTTTTAGTGGTGCGATCAAACAAAGGCGAACTCGGCCAATTAAGTAGTTAAAAGCTTAGAAATGATGACTTACGACCGGATGTTGCAAGAGCATCTACTTTATGGTTAGTTCCATTATATTTTTCTTTATTACGCCACTCACAAAGTTTATTGATACCGTATGTTAAACAATTTTGAAAATTAGATGTAGTAGATAGTGATAGTCGTACTTGTCTCAGGAAAGGACATATATTTTGTAGTATTTCCATATAGGAATCTTATATTTGGCCTTTTACGTGTTAACTTATAGCATTGGAAACATTCCATTGAAAGTTAGGTAACTACCTCACAAGTTAGTGACTTTCAAATCCATAAGTAGCAACAACCTTTTTTAGTTTGTGATGTACTACTTTTGAGCAACTGGATATTCTGCCATATGCTAACTCGAAGTTTATTTGCAGTTACATCATCTTTAAAGGAAATACCCATTGAGCTCAGTTGAACTTGATTTATATGTTATGGCACACTATGACATATATGAATCTTCTCCTTATGCTGATACGCTTCCTACTCAAGATCCTTGGCAAGGTTTTTTTTCTACTATATTTCTGAAAAAAATTATACTCTTAAGAGTTATTTTTCTTGTTTTTGTTTGCATTTGGAAAGATGCTAAAGGTTGGGAAAAAGATTTTGTGCTCATATTTTGAGAGTGATATAAATATGTTATAATACTAATGTGTTTTATGCTTATGGCACGAAAACCAAGCATATGTTTGTATCTTCAGTGCATTTATAAAAAATCGGGCATATGTTTGTATCTTCAGTGCATTTATAAAAAATCTGGCATCCGTTTGTATACTCGGTTCATCACTGAACATACTAGTAAGGCATCGATGAGCATCTTATTAATACAACGGGTCCTGGTGTATAGGTTGCTCTCAGAGCTCTTGCTCGTACTGGCATGAAAATTGGTCGTATAGGTACACCTCTCTCAGCAAAAAGAGTTTTCTTTTTTTGATATTTAACTATTTTCGAGTTTTTAATGCATTTGTTTAACTATTAAATAAATGTAGCACTACTTTAGATTAAAATAACATAGTTTTGGTATAATTATATCAGGTTAAGGTAAAAGTAGCATATGTTTGGCGAATATCTGGTGTTCTTATTCATATGACATTATTTTGGGTTAAAAATGAGCAGGAAGAAACAATCATGTTACTAATATGCTAGAAATGTCCAAAAAAAAGTATATAGTGCAACTACTAATAATATTCACTAAAGGTATAAAAATAGAATGGGACAATTTTGCTGATGTTCCAACTTCCAAAAAGGCATTTGATGCGACTTCCTTTAGTTTCTCGTTTATAATTCAACAACATAAGTTCAACTATTGACTTTATTTTGTGATCAAATAGAGACACCCAATTATATTTTTTATACATCTAATCTTCCAGGATATTAATTATGATCAGTAAAATTACATTGGCATTATTAGCAGATCAAGAAGCGTTCACGATGGTTCAAATGTAGCATCTACTGCTACTGCTTCAAGTTCTGGAGCAGATTGTGTAGAGTATGCCAACACTAAGTATTGTGATTTTAAACAATAGTAGCAGATCCAAACACTATTAATTATGAGTGTAGTATAATAGGACATCATCGAGTGTATCATAATAGGGCATCTTTTTGTATATTAACAGGTCATCAATGGGTATCATAATAGGTCATGTGCGTGTATTATAATAGGGCATCAAGGAGTATAATAATAGCGCATCAATGTGTTAACATGTCATCAATGGGTATCATAATAGGTCATGTGTGTGTATTACAATAGGGCATCGATGAGTATAATAATAGCGCATCAATGTGTATCATAATAGGGCATCCTTATTCGTATTTACCATTGCAGTATGCTTCTTAGTTTTCCATTTTCTTGTTTACGGTGAAGAAACATTTCATCTGGTTATACAGATTAGTTTAGTTTTTAACATTTTTTAAACTTACAAATTTTGTTCTTTTACTTTACTAAATATACCATTTGACAAGGGTTATAAATGGTAAGTAATCACATTGAATGCATTTTAAACTTTTGTCGTCCAAGTGACGGAGCTAGTCGAACATATTAGGGAATCTGTTTGTATATATTTAGTGCATCAATGAACATATTAGGGCATCTGTTTATATGCAATTTCAGCTTCCTTAATAAATTGGAGTGCCTTCCTTCTTGTATGAGTTAATAATGTGCTACTACAAGTAGGGGTGTCGAAAAAGTTGACTCGACCCGAACCCGACCCGAACCCGAACCCGAATAATCATATTCGGGTCGGGTCAATCGGGTCCAAAAGTGTATTCGGGTCAATTCGGGTTGACCCGAATTGACCCGAGTTCTAATTGGCTCGGGTTCGGGTTATATATTTTTTACCCTTGACCCGACTTGACCCGACCCGAATTGACCCGAACCCGACCAACCCGACTTGACCCGACTAAAATTACATTTTTACATTGTATTAGTACTTAATTTAGCCACTTTTTACACATTTTCCCTAAACTCAGGTTGACCCGAACCCGAGTTGACCCGACCCGAGTTGACCCGACCCGAATTGACCCGAACCCGAGTGACCCGAGTTCTAATTAGGCTTGGGTTCGGGTTATATATTTTTTACCCTTGACCCGAGTTGACCCGACCCGAGTTGACCCGAACCCGACCGGGTCAACCCGAATCACACCCCTAACTACAAGTGTATCTATTTGGGTTTTTCATGTCACGTTGCAGCTATTCATGTTTTAATTTTTGGATGTCAGGCACCTTTGCAAGCGGTATATCCAGCTCTATGCCGGTTTACTACAAGAGTTGTCAAATTCTCCGATGTAACATGTGAGCATAAAGTTTATGTATGTAATGATTACCGTCTAATTAAGGGCCATTTGACTATTGTGTTTGACCATATTGCATAAATCAGGTTGCAGCCATAATTAAAGATGGAAAAATGGTTATTTTTCATTTTGATAAAACAACGTTTGAGCTTAAGTTTCTTCCGTCTAAGGTCCCACATACTATGCCCTTTAGACTATTGGATGATGAAGCAAAAAACTGGTTAGATACTACTTGTCGAACTTTGTTAACCTTTGGATCCCAAGTAAATGTATATCTATTGTTGAAGTTCATAGGTTGGGCTCATATGATGTATCTAATTACATGCTTATTATTAAGATATTATAAATTTTATATGATATCAACCCGTATTCAATCATTTGTCTACACTTTTTATCTTGAGATAGTAGACCAACATTGTCAGGGCTCATATGGTTTGAGGTAGCCCTAATGGTCGCCTACTGAAGGGAAAAACTGAACTATAAATTTTGTAGTCACTGCTTATTCAGATGATTTTTTTAATGGTTTTTTGTATAATTATATGCCAAAATTATAGGTTCAGAGGTTCTTTCAAAACAAGATATTGGCTGATGTTTTTAGCTGAATAGGTTTTAAGATAAGATGCATAAGAGCTGCTAATAACTACATCAACTAACCACTGAATTTGAACGACAGTTTACCATTGAAATTTTATCGGGGGTGTTTGGTTGTTATTAGGTTTCACTGATGATGAGGTCGCTGACCCACTTTCAGATACTGAACTCGTCAACCTACTGATACTAAACCTAAGTCAACGCATCCCTTGTTAAACGATCCCTGAACCCATGTAGCTGATTGCTGATCATCGAAAGCGCTGATTATTTAACCCAGTCAGCGAACTCACCAAGGCAATGAACACCCCCTGAAGGTGAATCGGTCGCTTGCCTAAATCCCAAGGTCAGCGAACCCTCATTGATGTCGCCCAAACAAACCTAACCAAACTGGTCCTTCTAATATCATAATTATATATGGTTTGGTGCTGAATTGTTGATGCTCTTTTGTAGGTGATGGGGGACGCAAGTTCTCTGGTTCAGTCAAATGATTGGGCTGCTCTAAATGCTGATGGAAGGCCAGAAAATGTTACATGGACATGGACTCAATTCCTAAAGATTTCATGGCTGCACCAAAAGTGGAACCACAACATCACCAAGCTAAGTTTTCTAATTCTTGGGGGCATATGAGGCCTAAATTCAGACACAGAAATACGATAACATGGAACCTAGAATGGAAAACATGGACATCGTCAGGTGATTGATTTAAACTTCTTCGATGCAAACTTAAGGTCTTCGGAGGGCTGAAAGAGTGGAGCGAAAGAATCAAAAGGCTCATGTAAAGAAGGCTTAAGGGGGTGATCCATACACTCTTTTGAACTCACAGGATTATTACATTACTCATTTTTCTTTTTTTTTATTATTTTTTGTTAACAAATTAGTTATGCCAATTTTTTTAGCTGATCATAATTCATTGTAGAAGTGACAACAACTAAGAGGTTGGATACAGGTTTATAAGTCTGACTTTTGGTCACATGTTACATCAACTGGGATGTGACTATAATAAATGTCCAATATGATGATTGTCAAAAACGGCGGCGTTGATTAGCAATAAGAAAGTGAAGAACGTTTGATGTCCATAACCACTGCCACTATTAAGCTCTTTAATTTGCAAGTTTACTATAATTTTAATTATAAGCTATTTGATTTGCATCTTTACTTTTGTTTAAATGTTAGATGTTAAAAAATAAAAAGACGCTGACCGCAAAACAAGACGTTAACAGAAAAAAAATCTAATTGGACAAACATAGATACGTAAGCATCGCACCAAAACATAATTCAAGAAAGAAATAAGTAGCTAACAACGAAAAGCAATTCAAGAAAGAAATAAATCAGATATTAACGAAAGGCAAAAAAGACGCTATCAACATTATAAATTAGAAAGATATACGAACCCAGCCCTTATAAATTAAAGAAAGTGACAAAAAGACCCCTGGACTTTTAAATATAAAAAAAGAAGGAGAGAAGCTTTGATCCAAAGGTTGGAAGGAGGTTTTCTAGGTTTTCTTTTGAGATGAAGTTTTCTATTGATCCTATCTCTCTCTCTCTCTCTCTCTCTCTCTCTCTCTATATATATATATATATATATATATATATATATATATATATATATATATATATATATATATATATATATATATATATATATATATATATATATATATATATATATATATATATATATATATATATATATATATATATATATACTAGGCGAGTACCCGCGCATAGCGGCGGAACTTCCTAACGGTAGATAATTAACGATATGCGATATTGTGTTAAGTGTTTCATGTAACGTTTAAAATAATATGTAAAAATATCAAAACGTAATTTGCAACCCTTGATGTTAATGCTTCATCCCACATTATCAGTCTGGCTTGAGAAAGTAGTTTACAAAAGCTACTTTGTTTTTTGATGTTTGTAGAAAGATCGATGGAAATCTTAAATCGCGGGTAAGCAGTTCTTCTCTTTGTCATGTTGTTTGCAATAGCTCATTATAAAGTGGTGGCAAGTGAAATAAGACTATGAGAACGAACAATTGGCAAATAAAGCTTTATACAAGAATGTTATCTTAGTTTTTCAGAGCCATTAACAAGAAACACGATCAAGTAAAAAAGTCAGCATCGACATGTCGCATGATGGAATAACTTTTACACTTTTAAAAAACTTTACCCTTTCTATTTGATCGTTACCTAATACATATATGTAACTATACGTGCGATAATCATTCAGTTACGTGCAACAACTATAATATTCAATCATACCAAATTGAGTATGCAAAAACACGCCCTAAAGTGAGTAGATAGACTAATTATAAGAGCACCCACAATGGAAAAAGTGGTGAAAAGCTTTTTACAATTTTAAAAACGTTTTTGACAAGGTTTTTGCCATTGCATCGCAAAGTTTTTGTTCAAGTTCTAGTCATTAAATAAGGTTTGCACTAATTGCATTAAATGCATCAAGTTTTAAAGAGTTGATGCATTGTATATGCTCTAATATTAACGTTACTTATGTGACACGCGTGAAGCTAATTAAGTGTTTGTATGCTAACATTAAAAGAAAGTCATGCTTGACTTTAACTTTTGATCTAATTGTTTGGTAGAGATTATAAAGTGAAAACTGGAGAATGAACCCCACTGACAATAATCTAAAGCCATCGGGATTTTCTCACTTTTAGTGAGTCCCAACATATTTGTGTCTTTAGCTTTCTAATATTTTAATTTACAATAATATATTTTATTAATATATTATAATATAAAATATTGATTTTAGTGAATCTTATTTCACTTAAATCAAAAATAAATATTAACTTTTATAGTAAATACTAAAGTTAATCTTAAACCCACCAATAAACCAAACGGAACGTTTCAAAATCATCCCTAAACAACATAAACTTTGGTTTCATTCACTTAGCTTAACTAATATTATTATTATTATTATTTTTTATTATTATTATTATTATTATTTTTTTTTTTGGTAACCATGTTAGCTTAACTAATATACAATGATTACAATCAGCTTAGTATGTATCTTCCACGAGAGTAAGAACTTACTTTTACAAGTTCGATATTTGAAAAAGCCATATTGGAAGTTTTTGTGCTTAAATGTGTAATGTGGAGTGAGGTTTAAGTTGCATTATTAATTTCCGAAACATACTCGATCTTATAGATGTAGATGTAGATCATCGAATACAATTCCACGGAGAGTATGAGAATATTTAAGAAGGAAGGGATGCTTGTGTTATGTTTTTTCGAATGAAAATTAACAATCGAGATTTTTACTTTGCTAATATTAAAAGAATAAGCTTTATATATTTATTATATTTATGATCGGTGAACATGATGTTTTCTCATGCTTAATTTAAAGTGAGATGATTTTAATCCATTTAAGAATTGATGAAAAACGCAATTTGAACCTTCAAATTAAGACTTTTTACGGTTCTTTTACGTAAAACATGTTTCTTTAGTTAAATAAGAACAAATTCTTCATCTATGTAACATATGATTCATATTATTTTCAAAATTGTTATACGAATATTAGCGTTCTTAAAAATTTGCATTAATCTAAAATACTTATTTTGAATCGCTCATTTGTAGACATTTCACAAGTTCTTAAATTAAAAATTTCTCATTGATGCTTCTTGCTGGATGAATATTACTCTTTATCAGTGAATCATATCATAATTCATATCATGGTATATTATCCAAAAATATCATTCTAGGAGTTATACATATAAGCCAAATATTTATAGGATGTCGATCATAATTCATAAGTCATAACGTGAAAAACAAGACTTATGTCTCTTGATATCCTTATATGAAATAGCAAGTCTAACTAATCAAAAGTATATAAGTTTAATTGTCATGATAATGAGCTCATGAAGTCATGAAACTTCTAAGCGTTAAAGGTATATCATATCTAATTAGTTACTTATAGAAATCTCAAACTTTTTATAATTTTCTATTATATTAGGGCAAGTTTCTATAATGCAAGTATGACTTTAGGGTTGTAATTTGATATAATAAATGATTATGATATAATTAGTAGAAATGACATATGGCTCTCTTCTAAGATCTAGCTTCTTTTGGAATGTGTGTTTTTTGTTGCTTGGTGACATATTTGGAAGCTTAGGAATATCTTTGTGTCTTCCTCTTTGAGACAGCTCTTTGAGTCTTCCTCTTTGAGATAGTCGGTGCTCATTGACGATACATGTCGAACGATCGTTTTTTGGAGAGTTGGTTAAAAAAATCCTAATTTAATCTCTTTGTAATGTTTGTTCTAGGTTCATAAAAATTGGTTGATTGACTTGTGATAAGTTATAGGTTACTTTTTGGCCAAAAGTTGGCCTATTTCTCACCTCATCTTCTATTCATTGTGTCATATCTTTATGGCGTACAAAAGGTTACATGCATAATAATAGTGTAATCAAAGATTGATCCATCATCACAATAATCCAACATGGTTTTCTTCTTCCAAAGTTTATTTATCTCGTATACTCCAAACTTTTAATCTCTTCTTTGTCATCTCGTATTCGCCATCAACATTGGCCTTCAGATTTATTCAACATGAAGATACCCGAGACCAAAGTATTTTATCCTATACCTTGAACGTGTATCAATGACAATATTTGCTTTTTTAAAGTTTGTGTTACAAATTAATTCGTCTGATATTTGCCCATTAGATGTACGATGTTAGATTTCTAAGGATTGAAGAACAGTTAGCAAAGGCACGAGCAAAAATTCAACAAGCCATTGATAACAACAGCCCTGCGTCTACTCAAAAGAGCAAGGAGTTCGAATCTGAACGAGCCACATTATGGTTGTTTCATTCCAGTAATTTGACAATAAAGTTTTTTCATATAAATAAACATATAGTAATAACAAACAACAATATTTCTAACCTCAAGATCATCATCAACATTTCTTTGATTTTTCATTTACATTTTTTTCTATAATAACAAGCAAAAATATTCTTAACCTCAAGATGATCATCAACATTTCTTTGACTCTTCATTTACATTTCTTTCTATTCTATTTGACTTGATTGTGAAATGGCATAACACATTATGATCATTTCTTCTTCTTATATGGAGGATGATGTGAATATACACACTGAAGCGAGTGTTTATATAGGCATTAGAGTTCTGTAAATTTGAAATTCAAATTTAAAAAAGTTTAAAAATTTCACGCCAGTATATCTTCTTGTATAGTAATGGACAACTAAACCTTCCGTCAATAACTTCTGGTGTTTTAATGGCTTCCGTAAATAGTGATGGACAACCAGTACATTCCGCAAATAATAATCGACACCCAAACCTTCAGCCAATACCTTATGGTGTGTTAATACCTTTCCATAAATCTTCAATAGTTTCTCCTTTCGTCTAGCATATACTTTCCGTGAGTATTATTTCCATCTCTACTACAGGAAGGTTTCAACTTTCCATCCGATTACATACGGGAGGTTTCAAGATTTCAAAATTCAACCATTTCTATCAATACACATTCAACAATGCATGTTCCTTACATGAGAAGTTTTGTTGAATTTTTTCAA
This sequence comes from Glebionis coronaria, assembly GCA_025667525.1. Lineage (NCBI taxonomy): Eukaryota > Viridiplantae > Streptophyta > Magnoliopsida > Asterales > Asteraceae > Glebionis > Glebionis coronaria. Next base: position 19,988 of record JANFOE010000152.1, on the reverse strand, counting down.
CTTTCAACAAATTGGATGGCTCCTTTATAGATAGTATAGATATATATATATATATATATATATATATATATATATATATATATATATATATATATATATATATATATATATATATATATATATATATATATATATATATATATATATATATATATATATATATATATATATATATATATATATATATATATATAACCAAAACCTTAAAAAACATCAATGGCTGCCAAAAAATCCCTTCTTCTCATAACCTAATTTTCTTTTTCCTTTAATCCGAATACCTTATAATGATGCTGGTTTCTCGAATAATCACTGATTATTCTTGAGTTAACAAAGTCTTTATTTGGTTGATTGATTTTAGGGTAAATTAAATTGGTTTTAATTTTCGTTTTTTTTGTCGTCATTGTCTTTTGCGAGTGTATTATTTCTCTCGTTGGGGGTTCTTGTCCTTTTTTAGATCGTCACGTTTCCTGGGCAAGTTGTTTGTTTCGTTTTGTTTGTTTAAACAAGGATTAGCATTTATTATTTTTAGGGTTTCGGTGGTTTTGTTTTGAGCGAATTGAATTTAATCATCATTCAAGTCATTGTTGCATTAATTAAATCTTGTCGGCTGACCCTTTGGATTTAAGGTTGCATTGATTGATTGTTTAAGGTTGCATTGTCGGCTGACCCTTCAACCGGACCCACCAATCAAAGGAAGCTTGTGGCAGCTGACTCTTCAAGGTTGAATTAATTAAGGTTGTGTCGGCTGACTCTTCAAGGTTGTGGCGGCTGACCCTATAAGATATTCGGTTGACCCTATAATTTCTTGGCGGTTAACACTTAAGTCTTGCAGCAATCATTGCAGCAATTGTTTTAAGGTTTAATTGCGCAGTTCGCATTACTTCTTGTTTAAGGATCAGTTCGCATTAAAGACGTCCTCTTCTCAGTTTTGGCTATTTGTTGAACTGATCGGCTGTTAGTGCGATTTTGTCTAAGATTCATCATGTCTTCAAAACCAAGTGTTGAGGTAATTGAGTCTATTGCATCTAAGATTAATGCTATGCAGCCACTTGACATTAAAAAGGTGCTTGGATTTCTTGGGGTTGTTATCACCAAGATTCAAGATATTCGTGCTGTTGGGCAAGAAATTAAGGATAGAAAGGATCCTGTGTGTGCACTGATTTCTAAAGAGCGTTCCAAGGAAATTGTGGCATTATTGTGTAAACTTGAAACTGATATGATTGCTTTTCCCCATGTGGTTAAGGCAACCTCTTCTAGTGATGGTTTCGTTGACTTGATTGAAAAAGCTGCCATCATTAATGGAATGCATCCGTGTAATCTACATGATGTTTCGGAGTTATTTGGTGTTACGATTCGTACGGTTTGTGATGCAGGTGTATTTATGCATAAACTAAAGATGGATAAATATCCATTATGGGCATTGCTTTCTCAAGATCGTGCTAAAGAAATTTTGGATCTACTTTGCAAGTTTGATGCTGGAATGGTTACATCCACTAATCAAGGTATTAACTCTGATGGAATCTCATCTTCATCTAATTTTCATTGTGTTAGTGACAGTGTTTGTGAAGGGGTTAATATCTCGATCCCTAGGAAGGTTGTTGAGAAAGTAAATACTCGTTACCACAATACTTTATATGGTTATTTTCTTGGTAAAAGGATAGCGTTTCCTGTGGTGGAGTATTTTTCTAAGAATAACTGGGCCAAACATGGTCTGAAGCGTATTATGATGAATGAAAAAGGATTTTTCTTTTTTCAATTTGGGACTTGTGAGGGGCTTAATGCGGTTCTTGAAGGTGGTCCGTGGATGGTAAGGAATTCGCCTATCTTTCTTAAGAAATGGACTATGAATACGAACCTTCTAAAAGAGGAACTAACTCGTATTCCGGTATGGGTTAAGTTTCATGATGTACCGCTACAGGTGTTTGAAGATGAAGGTATTAGTTTAATTGCTTCGTGTCTTGGTAAGCTTATCATGATGGACACTTATACTAATACTATGTGTAAAGAGTCTTGGGGACGTAGTAGTTTCGCCCGGTGTCTAATTGAAATGAATGCTAATTCGGAGTTCATGGAAAACATTACTATTGGTGTACCCGATCTTGAAGGCCCTGGATTCACTAAGGAAACTATTCGCGTTGAGTATGAATGGAAACCTCCTAGATGCCCTACTTGTAGTATTTTTGGCCATTCATTTGATACTTGTCCGAAAAATGTTAAACCTAAAATGGTTGAAAATGTGACAACTCATGTTGATAGTGATGGTTTCCAACAAGTGCAAAGCAAGGGGAAGAAGAACAAAGGTAACTTAGGGAATCAAATCCCAAGAGGTGTTCCATTGAGCAAGGGTTTTCAAACAGGTAAGTCTGTTGCTTTTCGTCCAAAAAATCACTTGGATGCTACAAGTAAGAGTGGTGATAATAGTAAAAAGTTGAATACTAAATTTAGTCAGTCACAGCAGTCTAGCAACCCTAGTGGTCTGAATAAAGGT
>JANFOE010000152.1:0-15000 GCA_025667525.1 Glebionis coronaria | reverse complement strand
TATATATATATATATATATATATATATATATATATATATATATATATATATATATATATATATATATATATATATATATATTTCATCATCGTCAAGATCATATCCATTGTAAGTGAAGAAAAATAAGATAAGACATGTAAGTAAGTGCACTAATTTTGTAATTAATCAAATTTAAAACAATAAAATACATTGATTTTGAAGTTTTTTTTTGTTAATCATCATATATAACGTGATATAAGGGTATGGAAATTTTTTGGCAAACAAAACAAGTTTAAATACTGCTTGTTAAACTTGCACAATGTGTTTGAGGAAATGTTTGAGTGAAATTATATAACTTTAATGCACTAATTATGTATTGTGATGTGCTAAGTATAGATGTTTACTCTTTTTTATATAGCTATATTTGTTTTTATTTCATAACAAATTAGGGATTTATGGTATTAAAGAGGAACGGTTTAGGGATACGAGCAGTTTAAATGCATTTGTTTGTTATATAATCTGATGAAGTTCATGTTAGATGTTTTTATTAAATCATGAATTTATGGTGTTTTTCTAAGTTAATACATAATATAATTTTGCTTCAAAATGTTAGCTTTTTTTGTGAAAATTTTGTTTCGTGTAGCTACGACTAGTATTTTACCTTCACCCAAGGATGGGGTGTACATTGCTTATTTTTATGCATATTAAATATTTGGTATCTTATATGGTTGAGTGTGATCTTTTGTAAATGCCAATGTCTAAGAAATGATAGTTCTAAAAATCTTGATTAGTGTATCATGTTATAAATTTGGGCATTTGTTTGCGCTATTAGTTCATCTATTAGTTCAAAAACGGGGCCGTATATGTTTTACAAATCTAGGGCATATGTTTGTTAAATTTGAGGCATATGTTATATGGTGTAATTCATTTGTACAACACAATAAATATGTTTTTGAATATTTGGTTTGAGGTGTGGGATAGTTAATAATGCACACAAGAAATGCTAATACTAAAAATGAATAGTAGAGTTTATGCTGAATCGTGTGTCTTATTTAGTGCTTCAAGTTTGTGCGTAAAGGTATCATGAAAAAAGAGCATTTGTTTTAAGATTATTTAGAGCATCGGTTGTTTGTTTGTTTAAGGCATTTGTTCTAATAATATATTATGGCATCAGTTTGTTGTTTGTTTAATGCATCTGTTTTATTATTTTATTAGGGCATCGGTTTGGTTTTTTGTTTATTGCATCCGTTTGTATATTTCATTACATGTGATGCGTATATTCCAATAAGACGGATATTGTCACACTAACGAGATAACAAGGCAATTTTGAGGTAACATTGATTCTGAATCTAGTTGATCCCACATAGACTAAAAGTAAACCCTTTGTATTTTAGTGTATCTGTTCGAGGTATTTTAGTGCATCAATTCGAGGTATTTTAGTGCATCAGTTCGAGGTATTTTAGTGTATCTTGTCAAGTGTGTGAGATTCATGTGCATAACTCTATCCCTGCCAAATTTTGCTCCAAATTATTTGGGCAGTATGCTCATAAGATTGAGCCAATGTATATTTTTCGTTTTGGCATGGGACAAGATATATGTTAAATGGGACAAGATATATGTGGATTGTTTATTTTCTCATAGAATGTTTGGCTGAAGTGTGACTGTTCACTACTCTACTTGCGTGTTTGGCGTAAGGTGCAAAGCAGGTTTTATTTGACTCTCACCAAATAACATGTTTTGAAACATGCTGGTAATAAATCTTTAATCTCATGGTCTTTGTTTTTTCATGTCTTCCGAAATGTATAAACTTGCTCGATAATGAGCAAATCCTATACACATACTTATTGCCTGAAAATCAAGGTATCACATCTTTAGAATATATGATTGCGGTCAAGTTTCTTTAGGTAGGATCATTTGTCTTATTTGTTGTTCTTTGTAACCATCAACCTATCTAACATGTTTAACTCGAGATAACATGTTAGTTGTTAAGGGCGTTAACTAGAATGGAGCATGCTCTGAATGATCTGCAAAAAGTTCTAATTTTTATTGAGAATAGACCTGTTAATATGTCTGAATAGACCTACAAAAAAATTCTAATTTTTAAGGTCAGTATAAAGTATTGATTTTTATTCTGGCGTTCTCTTAAATACACACATACATACACAACGTTTATTAAGTTTAATAATGTTTGTTGTTGTGTACAGAACATTTCAAATCCTGTCAGCTTGGTTCAGAACAGTGGTAGATGTAAAAAAACGAGAATGATGAAAAGGTTCAATCATTTACCTTGTAGACGTATCTCTTTATTCCCATGCCAAAAAGGAATCGGGTCAATTGGGTCGAAAGTCATTCAAAGTGTACTTTTAATATATAATTCTAAATATTATGTAAAGATTGTATTACTATTAACAAAATATTAACTTTTTTTTAACTATTTATAACAGACTAATATGTAATCAGAAGTTTTGGAAAATGAGTGTTCATTGTCTCCTACAGTGAACTCATGTTTTTTTACCTCTAACTTCAATTGTTGATTCATGTTTTTGTCTCACAGGTTCTTCCAAACGGGACTCTTGGATTTGTAGTATAGTCGAAGCTAACTCCAAAAGTTGTGTTGACTGGAACTTAAGGCAAAGTGTGGTTTACCAAAAGATGATTGATGGACCCGACCTAAACAATAAACGGAAAATATTCATGAATCCAATCTTGGCATACTGATATTTACTACGAAGAGATATCGTTGAGTTAAATATAGTAAAATCTTAGTTATGTGAATACTACATTCTGAATAACACGCCACCTAATGGTCACTCTTTTTTATTTACTCTTATTTGGATAAAGTTTTAGTGGATTTTACATTGATAAAGGCTGGAAGTCTAAATCTGATTTTCCACTCCAAATTTTAGTTTGGTTCAACATCTCATTTAGCTGCATTCTGTCGATTCATGAATGTTCTAATCGTGAAGTTGCATGATCCAGGTACCCGTATTTTGTAATATATATCGTTTACATATGTAGTCTATTTTTTAACTATCAACTGCAATTTGTGTAAGTGTGTTGTCTTTGCTCAAAAACCTAACGACTGTGCATTTATGGCCTTGCTTTTGGTGTCTGTATCTCTTTAAGTAGCCATCTGCAAGTTACTAGATATCAGTCTCTCCAAGATAAGGCTAAGGATATATACAATTGTATGGTAAGAATTCGAATTCATAGATATAAGTGGTTGCAAATATTTATTTTTAATTTACCTTTTTGGTACTTTTTTCAGCATGAAAATGACCAGGATGCAAAATCTAATTCTTTACGATAAACGCAGAATGGAGGATTTAACGTATGTATGGTCCAAGGTTTCTACTATTTTGTTGGTATTCCGGTTGATGTCGCAGCGGCGCCGACCAATTTCGGCATTTTGAAATTTGCTGATTGTTTTCGAAATCTCTTCAAGGAAGTCTAAAGAAGTTTGGAAGTTCGAATATTTCGAATCATAGAGTCATAAGAGACCTCGAGGGCCCCTTTGCTTGGGATGGAATGATACATCCAAAAAATTAGCTATTTCTAGCCTAGTAGGTTGCAAAGATGTACAGGATCCGGCTGAAGCGGGTTACAAATAAACTGTACAAGGAATTAAACAGTGTTTTAAATTATATTATATTCACTAATCAGGTTACTTAAATTATTCGGTTATCAATGAAACAAAAGTTACATTATTTTGCTCCTACTAGCCCTTTATATGGCTTACTACATTACATATGGAGAATAATATTGGAATGGCATGTCGTTGTACAATTGTACATGTTGTTTAACCAAAATGAAATTAAATACCTGAGCACATTACCGTTTTGTTCAATATGCATATTTTCAAAAAAAAAAAGGGTTATAGCATCTGTTTGGACATATTAGTGCATCCACTTGAATGTTTACTATCTAAATCGTAAAGTAAATTGAAATTTATCTCTTAAACGCTTACAAGCCTATATTCCAATGGATCAGATGTACAATGTACAATAGAATATAGAATATCATTTATAAAAATACAAATAAAACATAATATAAATCATAACAACATGAAATTGTCATTATTACATATGATGTTTGATAGGCCACATTTGGATATCTTAAGAATGCTTTTAGTGTAACCAAATACGATCATGCAACCTTTCTGCACCAGCACCAAACATGGCATCAACTCTTTCCCCATTATATATTAGTGAAGAGTAGGCATGTATCAAATATGTTGGGGTGCTTCAAGGTATTCGTCTATATCAGCATACACAAAAGAAAGTTTCCAGCAACTTGTTTCTTGATTTGATGAACGAAAGGAGACCTGTAAAAATAACACACTGCTTAAAACATGATGGTGTCAGATGTCAATCACTCTGATATACCTAATGGAAAATCCCCAAAAGCAAGCTTGCAAGAACAAAATTTGGTTATATATAAAAAATCATTTTTCAAAATATGTATCAAAGTCAGATGATTGAGTGAGCTTATATCTCATATAATAATCATAAGTGGTTCTTGTATGTTTTGGAAATAATTTATTTTAGAAAAATGCTAACCTTTAAGATCCATAGTCATTAACAAGGATCTCCGTTCTTTTGGAAAAAAGCCTCTCAAGAAGGATTAACAACTAAATCACAGCTACTACTATTTAATCATCAAGTTTAATAATTGTAGATTGTTTGCGGGTTGTGCACCAAAGTCAGTTGAAAAAAAGTTGCTTACACATGTTAGGGAATATCAAAAGAACTATGGTATCCGTTTTCTCTAACATTATATTTCGTGAACGTATAAAAACAAATTTCGATATCATGACAAAGAATCATAGTATCATATAATCAAACTACCAAATGATTAATATGATTATCTGACTCTCAGAAAATGTAGAATGAAGAATACAAATTTGCAAACATTCTTAAGTGGTCGTTAGTCAAAGTGCTGCATAACACATCTCTCTTTCAAGTGGCTATAACTAATCGAATCAACAAGGGGACAACAGTAAAACCTTAGGAAGTCACTTTAATGATCATAATGGAAAGTAATAGAAGATGGTTCCTAACCTTAACCTACGTGATAGGTGTGTAAACACCCATCCTTTTTACCACTTAACTACAAGAATAACCGGACCAAAACGTGTATTTATGTCGTAAATGTCGGAATTATGTGTGGTTTGTGTTTTTGTTGTGATTTAGGATCAAATTGTGAAAAGGGGAGAAAACACGGGATTTCACGGGCTTTTATCGAAGAAAAAGACGAAAGACGAAGTCGAAAGATCAAGAGTGCAAAAAGAACGGAAGTCCAAGACCAATTCTGAAGATTTATCGAAGAAAAAGTCAAAAGACGGAAGTTTACTAAAAGCCGAAGAACTCGAGTCTTATTTATGAAGAAATTTCAAGACGAGTTTAAAGAAATCCCAAGACAAAGTCATTAAAGTCAAAAGATTAAAGAAGATTAAGGACTTAATGATGCAATTAAGGAAAGAAGAAAGAAGGGAGGAAGCTTCTTAAGCACCTCCCTAATCTCCCCTATAAATAGATTAGATTAGATTTCATTTTCTCTTGTTGGCTAATAGTGACAATTAGTTCTTCCATTTTATTTACCTTGTCATTTAAATTCATGTCCATTTAAATACATTGTCTTGCACCTTAAATACATTTAATTTCAAGTAAGTTTCCTTTTAATTATTGTCAATCTTTACTTTTCTTGTCAATCTCCTATCTACCTTTCTTGGTTTATGTTTAATCTTTTTGCTTTATTGTTCATGTTTATGTTCTTGATTTTTATTGATTTAATTAAGTGGGTTTTGATTATTGTGGTATTTATTGTTAGTGTTATTGTTTTGGCTTGATAGATTATCATTAGTTGATTATTTGTTATTAGTTTGCTTAATCTTTTGGTTTGACTTTGATTAATTTTAATTAGATCCGTAGCTTTTTCCTTTCTCCTTGTTCTTCGCTTTGTTACTGTATTCCCAGGTACCTTCCGGGTCAAAGCCCAAATATTCCGAGTGAAGGTTTGTTCCTTGATTGTTCCGAATCAGTGAAGTTCCGAGTCAGTGTTTATTCCGAATCAAAGGACCTTCATTCGGAACATTCCGAAAAAGGACCTTCGTTCGGAACATTCCGGATCAACAAGAACTTCCGAACCAAAGAAGTTCATTCGGAACATTTATTGTTCCAAATCAAGGAGGTCTTCATTCGGAACGTTCAAAGTTCCGAATCAAGAGGTTGTTCATTCGGAAGATTCAAAGTTCCGAATCAGCAGGGAGTTCCGAATCAAGAGTTCCGAATCAGTGAAGTTCTGAATCAAGGCTTTTGTTCAGAAAGTTCCGAATCAGTGAAGTTCCGAATCAAGTGTTCAGGAAGTTCCGAATCAGTGAAGTTCCGAATCAAGGCTTTTGTTCAGGAAGTTTCGAATCAACTGAAGTTCCGAATCAGTAAAAGTTCCGAACGAAGGATTTATTCTAGATAAGTGACATATTCCGAATAGAGATTTTATTCCGGATCAAGGATTTTGGTAAATATTCCGGGTGAAGAAGAATCATTCCGAACGAAGGTGACATTCCAGATGAGTGATTATTCCGAACGAAGGATTATTCCGAATGAGCTGTTTTCAGGTTCTTTTTAATTTCAGTTTTTAAGTTTTTATTTTTAAGCTTTATTTTTCCCGCCTTTTTCCTTAGTCGCACTTTAAGATTACTTGCCTTAGATTTATTTTAGCCTTGCCTTAGTTTAAGTTTTAGTTGCGTTTTAAGTTTGCCTTAGATAGTTTTAAGTTTGCGTTATTTACTCTTAGTGCCTTTTAACTTTCGTCACGCTTTTAAATTCTTGTCATTTATTTTAAATTAGAGTTAGATTTAAATTAACGTCATTTTTATTTACGTCTCGCACTTTTTAATTACTACAACGACGCAACTATTTGTTTCACCAAAGAACGACTGAGTCACATAGTTAACCAGGATCAATTCGAAGAGACCACGAAAAAGAACATTTAATTTTTATACGGGCAAAAGCCTTGTATCAAATGGCACCGCTGCCGGCTCTTTTCGTAAAGATTAACGGTTTTCTGTGAGAGACGCGTCGCTTTTTGGGATCCGTTCATTCGTGAGCGTTATTTTTCTTGATTAAAAAATTTCAAAAATCCAAAAAAAAAAATTAAAAATTGTTAAAAATCCATAAAAATTAAAAATTTTCAATAAAACTTTGTAGGTGTATGCGTACTAGATCTTCCACTTATCAAGAGCCCGAGACTCGAGAAGATTTAGGTATGGCAGGTGTGAACAACAACAATAATCCACCGCACCTCAACAATAACAACAATGTTCTTCCACAGCCCGATCTTCGGACAATGGAGGAGCTTTGTCAACCCACCATGTTTGGACGAGGAGGACCGATTGCGCTGATGCAAATCACGGCTTCGGAGTTTTCGTTGAAGCACCACATGATTCAGCAAGTGCAAACTAATCCATTCGCTGGAATGCCTGATGATGATGCCAACAAACACCTCGAAAAATTCATTACTATCACTCAAAGCATGAAGTTGCCCGGTGCCACAATGGATGTTCTTCGCCTACAACTCTTCCCACATACTTTATCACACCACGCCGAGAAATGGTTTGATCGTCTTCCAAAGAATTCAATTCATACTTGGGATGACATGACTCAACGCTTTTTGTCGCGCTACTTTCCACCATCCATGGTCACGAGCCTTCGCAATCAAATCAGCGGTTTCATGCAAGATCCTGATGAATCTCTTTTTGATGCTTGGGAAAGATATAATGTTTTGATTGATCGTTGTCCAAACCACAACATGCTCCCTGTGACCTTAATTGATACTTTCTACAACGGTTGAACTTTTCGTGATCGTGATACGATTAATGCAGCCGCCGGTGGCACATTTATGAAAAGGAGACCCGAGGAGTGTAGAGAGATTATTGAGAACATGACTACTCACCACAAAAACTGGGATTCCTCCGCTTCTTCAAGGAACAACCCGAGAGTCAATGTTTCTTCTACTTCAGCAAACCCCGACATGACCGAATTCACCCGCATGATGACCGGAATAAATAAAAATATTTTGCTTCTTGCTACAAACCAACAACAAGTTAAAGCGGTAGCCAATCCTTATGAGACATGCGGCGGTCCTCACCCATACACTGATTGTCCTTCTACTCAAGGAAATCCGGAAAACGTGTATGCGGCTTATGGTAATTATTCACCGGAAAATTACCAAGCCCGACCTCAAGGGGATAGAAATTTGCTAAGTTACCGGTCCAACAACTACCTTTCACCCGGTTTTTCTCCTCAAAACCAAAACCCCAACAACAATTACAATAGAAGCAACCAAATCCCACCTCGAGCTTCTAATCCTTATCACCCACCCGCTCAACAAGCCCCACCCATTAACCAAGATGTTGAAGCTTTCATGAGAACCCAAGGTGAGCAAATCAAGAATCTACAGAGCCAAATTATCAATTTGAAAGGGGATATCACCAAGCAAGGGAATGACATTAGATCCGAGCTTCGAGATAATATTCAATCCTCCTTCAACAATCAAACGAATGATTTGAAGAATACGCTGGCTAGTTTCTTGCCCACCACTCAACCTTCTACTTCGAGTTCTCTACCTTCAAACACCGTCACCAATCCGCGAGCGAATGTGAGTGTTATTACTACCCGTAGTGGAGTTACCATAGTAGGACCACCTATCCCACCCCCATCATCTACACCTCCTCCACCACCATTTATCCCTACTACTCCCACGCCTCGTATTAGTACACCATTACCGTCTCCGCCTCGTCGTGATGAAGTACCCACCAAGAATCCTCAACCAACCCCACCTTCAACATCTCAACCTTTACCTACCCCTACACCTTCACCACCCAACCCCCGCATTCCTTATCCATCTCGCTTAGGCAAGGCCAAAATGCAAACCAAGGATGACATTCAAGTGTCAAACTATTTGAATAAAGTTTCGGAAATGACCGTCACTTTTCCCCTTATCGAAGCTCTAGCACAAATGCTGAAATTTGTCAAGATGTTTAAGGAATTGCTTAATAAGAAGGAGAAGATGGTCGAGTTTGTTAATACTCGCTTGAATGAAAATTGCTCTGCAATCCTTCTTAAAGAACTTCCGGAGAAACTTGGAGATCCCGGTCGTTTTGTGCTCCCTTGTACTTTTAACCAAACCAACAAATTTACTGCCTTAGCCGATCTCGGGACAAGTATTAATTTGATGCCGTTAAGTGTTTGGAAAAAGTTATCATTGCCCGACCTTACACCCACAAAAATGACTCTTGAGCTAGCCAATCGCACTCTCGCTTACCCCGTTGGTATTGTCGAAGATGTGTTCATTAAAGTTGGCACATTCACTTTTCCGGTTGACTTTGTCGTTGTTGATTATGAAATGGACCCTCGTATTCCGTTAATACTTGGGCGCCCATTTTTGAGAACCGGTAGAGCTTTAATTGATGTAGATAAATGTGAGCTCATTTTAAGAGTCGGGGATGATGCACAAGTGTTTGAAATGGGGAAGCTTACAAGCAAATCCTTTGGAGGCCGAGAATCAGCGAATATGATTAATGTGCTTGATGATTTTGTCGTCTACAACAATCCTCTATTCGATTCTTGCATTGATAATCCACTGTTTCAAGATGATGTGGATGATTCTCTCTCCAATTTGGAACCTTCACCCATATATGATTCTCCACCGATCTTTGATGCTTATGATGATGATTCTAGCTCAGATACGGATGATTATGATGATTTTACTTCCGCGTATCCCGAAATGCCCACTTATGATGATTTTGATGAGGCTGATACTCTTTCGAGTGATTCTTCTCATGATGAAGATCCTCCGCCTACCATGCTTAATCCTACTTTGGATGACTACTCATTTGAGGAAGACTTCTCTACTTTTCTCAATACTTACTTCCCTCATGAGAGTGATGATCCTCCTTTAGACTTTGGTAATTATGGTCTTGATCCTACTTTGGATTTGAAGAAAATTCTTTCAAAGGAGAAGCAACCGGACGACACCAACATCCGCAGCACTTATGATTTGACACCTCTTTGTCCACCTTCTGAGGATGAGGTTGTGCATTTTCTTCGCGGATCATCTTCAAATTCTGCTGAGCCTGAGTGCTATTTTCCCCTAAAGGAAAAGGTGTTCGACCCCGGTATTGATATTCTTCAGCCATCTCAGTATCCATCTGATGAAATAAAAGGAAAAATCTTTGGAACTTTTGAAGATATGCTTGCACCTCACCATACTTGCTCCCACCGTGCTCCATCTTTGCTTAAGGGAACCTTGCCTACTCTTCTTTGGTTTGCCTTGTTCGCCTTAAGCTTGTGCTATTTGATGGACGAAAACTATGTCTTTGATCCCGGTGGATATGTTTCATGCTTCTTCCTATGATAATCAAGGTCGAGTCAAGCTCACGACTCCGTGAACAAAAATCAAGCGCTTCTTGGGAGGCAACCCATGTATCTATCTTTTAGCTTTCTTTATCCTAAGTGTAGGGGAGACCCGTTGGTGTTTGCTATCTCCTCTCTTCTAATATTCAGGGATTCGAGCGCTCAATGATCCACTCTTGATGATTTTTGACGACCCGTGATTCTGTGTTCTCATTTTCCTGGTTCTATCCTAAACTCTTTTCGATTCACTATTTTATATTTCTCAATATTAAAATAGGAATCTCGTTAGTTGTCCTTTCTTTAACGAGATTTAAACAACGAGCACAATGTCCTAAGTGTAGGGGAGCTTACTCCAACATGCTTAAACATTGAGGACAATGTTTATATTAAGTGTAGGGGGGACTTCTATCGAAGTTAAGTGGCCTTTTCCTTGTATTTGTCCTCATTTTAACCGGAAAATCAATTTTTCGACATTTTTCAAAATTTTTGATCTATTTTGGCCTATTAGTATTTCCCTTTGTATAGTTATTTTTCCTTCCTTATTAGAATAAAATTTTAATAAAGTGGTTTTAATTTTAAAACGTTGTGAATCTTTTGACTCAATCCGATTTTACTTATCTAAGTTTACTCTAGCTAGTATCCTTAACGTGTTTGAGTCAAGTTTTGCTAGGCTTTTATATAGGGAGCTATAAAACGCGAAAGTCTTAACTCTCACGGGTTAAGAACAAGAACTTTTCGCAAGTTCCTATAATTAATCCTAGAGAGTCGTTTATCAGGGGAACTTTAAAATGCGATTTCTAAAACTTGAAAAAGTCTAAGAGTTTGCAAGATCCTATAGATGACTCGAAAACCCAAAACTTTGATTTAATAGGCTAAGCATCCACGAGTCTCATTCCTTGAGATTTTAAACTGTGGAGAACGAGAGATGATAGAGTCAATTATAAGTTTGGTATTCTTTCATGAATTTATGTGAGTTAATTATAAGCCTATTCTCCCATCGCTTGCTAATAAATTTATCTGCAATAAATAAGGTTGTACGATTTGAAAAGTTACTTAGCTTCTAGCCTAAGATCGTTTAAAAGTTGCTCGGTATGGATTAGAGTTCATAGCCAAGGCATAACTTATTGAAGCGGGATGCGAAGATTGGCGAGTCCGAAAAGGCCCTAACAAGGCATGAGGGCTACATTTTGTTGCTAAAGATCCAAAGTGATGTGAAGAATCATTTATCAAAAATCAATATGAAGGATCGAGACACATGACGAAAAGCAAATACTCCCGTAAAGATCATGGAGAAGTCTATCCAAAAAGGCCCTAACAAGGTATGAGGATAAATAGATCCAAGTCCAAAAAGGAGGCGGATCGTTGTATATCAAAGTCCAAAATAATGATTGGAGAAAAATGAAGAAGTCGTGGTCTAAGTATGAAGAATCTCTCAAAACTTCAAGTGAAGAAATTCCTATTATGAAGAGAAGACCATTATTTCATGAACGTCTCTCAAAGATTTGAAGTATGAAGTCGCTGCCAAATATCGGTCCGAGAAAGGTCTCAAATCGTGAAGCGAGTTATGCCAATATATGAACTTTATGAGGTCACGAGAAGCAGTTTTAAAAGATTTTGTCCTTTAGCTAACTATTGATTAAATCGTCCCACTTTATTTTCAGCCTAATAAACTATCGAAATAAGTCAACAATGCATCCTCGTGATCATTCAAGACAATAATAAAATATAAGAGATACACCTAGGAATAAGGAAGTCTAAGTAAATAATTTGCCCACATGAGTTCGTGTTAGTTTGCTAACTTATAAGAACAATGATCTCGTTTTTAAGCTTGGTTTGGAGAAAGTGAAAACTTGAGGATGATGATCATTCATGACATTTCCAAAACCCGAAGGTATGTTTTTTATTTCTTTACTTTGAATGTTTATAATTTTCTATCTCTTTAATAAAAGGCCAACGTGGATTGATTATGATGAAAAGTGTAAACGTGCTTTGTAACTAATGCATTGCATGAGGACATTGCAATGGTCAAGTGTAGGGGATTTGATAGGTGTGTAAACACCCATCCTTTTTACCACTTAACTACAAGAATAACCGGACCAAAACGTGTATTTTATGTCGTAAATGTCGGAATTATGCGTGGTTTGTGTTTTTGTTGTGATTTAGGATCAAATTGTGAAAAGGGGAGAAAACACGAGATTTCACGGGCTTTTATCGAAGAAAAAGACGAAAGATGAAGTCGAAAGATAATGAGTGCAAAAAGAACGGAAGTCCAAGACCAATTCTGAAGATGTATCGAAGAAAAAGTCAAAAGGCGGAAGTTTACTAAAAGCCGAAGAACTCGAGTCTTATTTATGAAGAAATTTCAAGACGAGTTTAAAGAAATCCCGAGACAAAGTCATTAAAGTCAAAAGATTAAAGAAGATTAAGGACTTAATGATGCAATTAAGGAAAGAAGAAAGAGGGGAGGAAGCTTCCTAAGCACCTCCCTAATCTCCCCTATAAATAGATTAGATTAGATTTCATTTTCTCTTGTTGGCTAATAGTGTCAATTAGTTCTTCCATTTTATTTACCTTATCATTTAAATTCATGTCCATTTAAATACATTGTCTTGCACCTTAAATACATTTAATTTCAAGTAAGTTTCCTTTTAATTATTGTCAATCTTTACTTTTCTTGTCAATCTCCTATCTACCTTTCTTGGTTTATGTTTAATCTTTGTGCTTTATATATACATACATATATATATATACACATACATACATATATATATATATACATACACATATATATATATATATATATATATATATATATATATATATATATATATATATATATTTATATATATATATATATATATATATATATATATATATATATATATATATATATATTAAAGAGATGATGTTTGATAATGTTGTGAGAAGGTGACACATGTCACTCCCACATTCATCCCTTTTTTATTTATTCTATTATAAGGATTGTTTTATTTTACCCCAACTCTCTCTCTCTCTCTCTCTCTCTCTCTATATATATATATATATATATATATATATATATATATATATATATATATATATATATATATATATATATATATATATATATATATATTTTTTTTTTTTTTTCTTTTTTTTTGGTAAAAGGGTAACAATGACCCCGGTAAATAGAACCAAAAAAAAGCGTTGAAGTACAAGGAATGTGGCTGAAATACCACATTAACCGCAAGCTACAGGCAGCTTGTTAAACAAAATGTTTATGACAGGCCATAAACATTAACTAGTCTAGAATACTTGGAAATATATAAACTAGACAAAAACCAAGACGATAACATAAAGTTACGAGGAAAATAATAAACTATCAACATGGGATCAGCCAGTTGGAGTGCTTGCCCCTATATTAGTGTTGAGAAGATTCACCGATTCATCAAAGACGACCTCGACTCCCTCCTCCTCCTCCTCATTATCTTCCTCGCTTACTTGAACCCCTTCGTCAATACCAGGCATGGACAAAGATGAAAATTTATTAGATGTAGAAACACTGCTCATTTGAGCTTTACCCTTGTTCGGACCATTAGGATTGCTAGACTGCTGCGACTGACCAGATTTAGTATTCAACTTTCTACTATTATCACCACTCGTACTTGTAGTATCCAAGCGAGTTTTTGGACGAAAAACAACCGTCTTTCCTTTTTGGGAACCCTTAATCAATGGAACACCTCTCGGAACTTGATTCCCTAAATTACCTTTGTACTTCTTCCTCTTACTTTGCACTTGTTGGAATCCATCATTATCAACATGAGTTGTCACATTTTCAATCGTTGTAGGTTTAACATTTTTCGGACAAGAATCAAAGGATTGACCAAAAATATTACAAGTATGACATCTAGGCGGTTTCCATTCGTATTCAACACGAATTAATTCCTTAGTACAACCAGAGCCTTCAAGATCAGGGACACCAATAGTAACGTTATCTATAAACTCCGAATCAGCGTTCATCTCAATAAGACAACGAGCAAAACTACAACGACCCCAAGACTCTTTGCACATATTATCAGTATAATTATCCATCATAATAAGCTTACCAAGAAACGAAGCAATTAAACTAATACCTTCCTCTTCAAATACCTGTAGCGGGACATCATGAAACTTGACCCATACCGGAATACGAGTTAGTTCCTCCTTTAGAAGATTCGTTTTCATAGTCCATTTCTTAAGAAAAATTGGTGAATTACGAACCATCCACTGACCACCTTCCAGAACCGCATTAAGACCCTCACTAGACCCGAATTGGAAAAAGAAAAAACCTTTCTCATTCATCATGATACGCTTAAGACCATGTTTTGCCCAGTGATTCTTAGCAAAATACTCAACCACAGGAAATGCAATCCTTTTACCAAGAAAGTAACCATATAAAGTGTTGTGGTAACGAGTATTTACTTTCTCAACTACCTTCCTAGGATTAGAGATATTAACCCCTTCACAAACATTTTCAGAATTAAACGAAGAAGATACTGCATTAATACCTCCATTAGTAGACGTAACCATATCAGCTTCAAATTTGCAAAGTAACTCCAGAATTTCTTTAGCACGGTCATGTGAGATC
>JANFOE010000151.1:0-127151 GCA_025667525.1 Glebionis coronaria | reverse complement strand
CACAATGCATCTATTCCATAATTAACCAAGAATACATGATCTATGTTGGATCAATAATGGATTAGAACATTGGTTTTTCAAAACAAGGTTTTTAGGTAATCATTAACAATGTCATTACCTACTTGTTCATGGGTTCATCTCAAATCCATCTTTTAATCAAAATAATTAATCAAAATTCGGATTTGTTCTACAAGTGGGTTTTAGTGAAATCTTAATGAATATGAACCTAAGGAATCATAGTAAAATAACCATGTCAACCCACACTCCTATTAAGGTTTTAATTCAATTTCAATTTTAAAAATCCCCAATTATGAAAGGATGAACCCTAGAACAAAATAGATGAAATTGAAAGAAAATACTTACAATTAATTGATGTTAGATGAAGGATGAGTGAAACCCACAACTTGGAATCAATTAATTTGAGTGATTGAAGGTTTTTGAAGCTTCAACAATGGTGGAAAAGATGAAACCCGTCGGCTGTGTGTTTTTGGGAGAGAGGGATAGTGGTTTGAAAAGGAATAAAATAATCAAACTGGCGCTCTGACTCAAGTTGCTGCACGCGGTTCCTTATCGATAAGGTACCGCGGTTTGAACCGCCAGAGATAAAGAACCGCCTACAGAGGCTGGTTTTTATCAATGAAAAACGCCAAATTTTAAAAACCAAGTTTTTCTAAAACACTTAAAAAAATATCATGAGCCTTTTAGAATATCATTGGATCATCATAACACTAAACAATATGCCTTAACGAAGGATTACGAGTTAAATCGAGATCGAAAAAAACTGAAACGGACAAACGACTACTCGTAGCAAAACGGCAAAGTGGAGAGAAGTCAAGGGAAGTGAATCAAGACTAGGATTAATGCTCAAGGGAATAATGACAATCTTCAGATAATGGAAACGAAGAGCTTGTGTCATATATAGTGGTTTAAGACGTGCCTTTCCGGTGAGGTGTTAAACGGCTTTGGTAATAAACAAACACAAAGCAAATATTGAAGCATAGACAAGATCACTTTCAATAATAGTCTTAGTCTAAACCAAGATATGAGCAAGGTATTGATTCACTTTCTCTCCCACGAAGGGCCTACTAACCGTATGGGTGCAAACCATGATATCATGCTTGATACTTTAAGCTACTACTAACTCACTCTACATCACCATAGTGAGTCAAGTATCCAAGCAATGAAGGTTTGAGAGGATAAAAGGAAAGAATCACAAACAAATGTTAAGGCAAGGATGCCAAGAGCAAGCACATAGTCATGTAATGATCAAAAGAATGATCAAAGGGCGTGTGGAAGAACGAAAACGTACCTTGGCCACAAGAGCATTCCAATCCATCACTGCCAGCCTCAAGAGTGACTAAGATGAATACTAAGTCTTCAATGACTAGTTATATTCCCAATCATCATTCAAAGATACTGATGAACAATGAAGATGAGTCTTCTACAAGTACAAGTAGCTCAATCCGCAATCAATTCAATGATTGATCTTCATGAGTACCTACACAAGACAAGATGCAATCTAGTAGATACATTTCAAGAGTAGATCTAAAATGTATAAATGCTACTAATCTAAGTGGGATGTAATATTACCAATTAAAAAGACCTATTTTCAAAGAAAACATAGTTTTGACCAAAGAGAAACTTTAGTACAACTTGACCTTCTAATTTGAGGAGATAATGGATCGATCCAAGTTTCAAAGTACTATACTTCAAAGATCTTGAGTGACCATCTCTCTGATACCAATTGTAGAAACTAGAAGGGGGGTTGAATAGTTTCTCTTTATTGGTGACCAAATTAAGGTTACTTTCAATTTGGTTTGTATCAAAACTATTTTTGCTTGAAGCTAAGTTGTATAATGATTAGGTTCAATTCAAATGCACTAGTAAAGATAATAGGTAAGTGTAATGATAATGAAATAAGTAAAGAGTAAGGAAGGAGATAACCTAGTGGGAAGACATCAAGATTTATAGTGGTTCGACAACGAGGCTCTATCCTCGTTTCTACTCCACTCCTCGAGTACACCTACTCGAGATTTCCACTATATCCACAAGCTCCCTTCTTGGCGGAGAAAACCTTACATCGTCGCTTACATTATTTTCCGACACTAAGCTAAATTTCGAGACCTAATCTTTAGCAAGGACCAATCTACACAACGTTGCCTACTTCACAATTTAACGACACAAGGCTAGATGTCGAGTTCTAATATTAAGGTAGAACCAATCTTCACGACGTTGCCTACTTCACCATTTTACGACACAAGGCTAGATGTCGAGTTCTAATCCAAAGCTAGCACCAATCTTCACGACTCTTCACTTTGAAGCTAAGTGAGAACTTCACACAACACAACTACTAATCACTTTCAAGTTTAATGAGAACTCACAAGACACAACCACATCACCTTATAGTTTAGTGAGAACTACTAATCAATTTATTACAACTCAACTAGACATATCCAAGTACACATGTAACTTGGATCTACACAACATAAATCCAAGCAAACACATATGCAATGGATGTACACAACAAATCCAAGTATTCACAAATAACTTGGATGAACACAACTAGTCCAAGTATTCATAAATACAATGGATTAACCTAGAACAAAAAGGGTATCATGATGAATATGACTAGTTCATAGATTCATCTTTATCACAACACTAGTGAGTGAGTGATCTTCTCATTGGACAAGGTAAAGGAGGGGATCAAGAGGATAATCATGTAAACATCCTTAACACTTTAAGTGATCATTTACTAATGATTATGCTATAGAAAAGAGAAAGGGGGCTGAGAAAAACGTCCAAGAGGCTTATTGGAAAATGAGATTTAACCCACTATTTAAAGGAGACAAAGTATAACGGATATATAACGGCTATCTGGGCGCGGTACCTTATCTAGCCCGGTGGTTCAATATCGCTAAGGAACCGCCTAGCTACTTAAGGTTCCGCCCCTAGAGTACGCTCCGTTTTTTGTCTTTTAGTGGGGTAGGAATATCTGAGGTATTTGAAGCCTTCAAAGGATATTCTAATAGCATATGAAATATGCTATTTTCAAATATTCATTTTCTATTTTAATAAAACATTTTCTAAAAAAGAAAGTTTATTAAAAAGTCTTTTGTCATATTAACAAAAGTGAGTTTTAAGGATAATCATTTTGATGATCACTAAGTATGATTAAGAAAGGTTAGTGATATGATTATTACCTTGATGATATTGTTAGTTAAATAATTTGTTTTGTGTTTTATACTGAATGTGTTGTATAGTTTGTTGTGATAAAAACTAAGAAAGATTAGTTAACACTAATAATGTTTTTAGGCATTACTTGCATTAACATATTCCATAATGGACACTTATTATAGGACGTAGGGAGTAATAGTTTTTCTGAAAATAAATCATTTTTTTATTTTCTATAAAAATAATTTATTTGTTTTATTTTTTTCGGAAAGTTATTTTTTTGGACTTTTTTTTCAACATTAGATATAAACATGAAACTTTACCTCAAACGGTGAAGCTTGGAGACTCGCCATTTGCTCCTTATTTATTGGCCTCATTTAGAGGTCATGTCAAAACGGCGACATTTAGATCACACCATCTATATCTATATCTATACTTCTATACTAATTTATAAAGTACTTGAGACTTTCTTAAAATAGTAAGGCTGAAAATTTAGACTTTTTGTAACAAACTTTTATAACAACCTTTTAAAATAACATCTTTTTTTCTTTTAAATTGAATAATCTCTTTATTTATCTATTATTTTTATAATCTAGTTTTAATATATTTTTTAAAATTTTGTGCTTTTTAATTCGATATCAATTTTGATATATTTTTATTAACTTTTAGTTTTTTCAATTTTAGTGTGTTTTTTAATTCGATTTTTTATAACTTTACAATGAGTAAGAGATTAATATTTGTTAGTCTCAAAATTCGTTATTAGGTACTCGGCGCTATATTATGCGGGTACCGTTCTAGTAACATACAATGGGTTGTGATGATTGTATATTCAGTGGCTACACCATGTAACTGTGCTGAAGAGCATCCACGATATCTTTGTTTGTTATTTGTTGGGTTAATTCCATATATACTCAAATTAAACACATAAATACCATATTTACCCAACTAAAACTCATAATTTCTTATAAATCCAATTAAAAAACAAAATTTGACTTATCTACCCATTTTAATATTATAGCAATTAAAAACTCAATTTGCATTATTGAATACTCTTTATACCCTTTATTAGTTCAGAATCTTACTCGATACTGTATTCAACTAAAATAAGCATGTACATATGCACTTTCTTCCTATGTGATCTGATGAGTATTGATATGTGTGTAAACACTCATCCTTTTTACCACTTAACTACAATAATAACCGGGCCAAAACGTGTATATTATGTCGTAAATGTCGGAATTATGTGTGGTTTGTGTTTTTGTTGTGATTTAGGACGAAAATGTGAAAAGGGGAGAAAACACGGGCATTCACGGGCTTTTATCGAAGAAAAAGACAAAAGACGAAGTCAAGAAATCAAGAGTGCAAAAAGAACGGAAGTCCAAGACCAATTCTGAAGATTTATCGAAGAAAAAGTCAAAAGACGGAAGTTTACTAAAAGCCGAAGAACTCATGTCTTATTTACGAAGAAATTTCAAGACGAGTTTAAAGAAATCCCGAGACAAAGCCATTAAAGTCGAAGAACTAATAAGATTAAGGACTTAATGATGCAATTAAAGAAAGAAGAAAGAGGGGAGGAAGCTTCCTCTAAGCACCTCCCTAATCTCCTATAAATAGGATTCATTTCATTCCATTTGTTTTGGTTGGCTAGAGTGACACTAGTTCTTCCATTTTCATGTCCTTGCACATTTAAATACATGTCATTTACTTAATTGTCAAATTTAAATACTTGTCTTGCACCTTAAATTCCTTTAATTTCAAGTAAGTTTCCTTTTAATTATTGTTAATCTTTACTTTTATTGTTCATCTCCTATCTACCTTTCTTGTTTGATCTTAATCTTTATGCTTTATGTTCATGTTTATGTTTTTGATGTTTATTGATTTGATTAAAGTGGGTTTTGATTATTTTGATTAGTATTGTTAGTTTGATTGTTTTGGATTGTTTGTTTATGATTAGTAGATGTTATTTGATTAGTTTAATTTAATCTTGTGGTTGATTTTGATTAATTTTGTTTAGATTCGTGTTATTTTTGTTTCTCCTTATTCTTCGATGTTTCTGATCTTCCAGGTTGTTCCGAATCAAAGCTTTATTCCGAATCAAGGTTTGTTTGTTGGTTATTCCGGATCAAGCTGTTTGTTCCGAATCAAGGTTTTGTTAAGAATATTCCGAACCAGTGGAATATTCTGGATCAGTGTGGTATTCTGAATCAGCAAAGTTATTCCGAATAAAGGACTTATTCCGGATAAAGTGACATATTCCGGATCAAGGTCTTGCATTGGGAATAATTGATATTCCGGATCAGTTGTTCATTCGGAACATTCCGGATAAAGGAGTTGTTGTGAAATATTCCGAATCAAATTTCTTCCGGATCAAGGTGTTTCATTCGGAACATTCCGAACGAAGGGTTTGAGGATTTATTCCGGATCAACAATTTCTTCCGAATCAAAGGTGTTCATTCGGAATAGTGAGTATTCCGGATAAGTGACATATTCCGGATGAACCATTATTCCGAGTGAAGCAAATATTCCGGATCAAGGAGTAATTGTTCCGATGAGTGTTTTATGTTGATTATTCCGAACGAAGAAGAATTATTCTGGGTGAAGGTGACATTCCGAACGAGTAATTATTCCAAGTGAGGTATTTTTAGTTTATTTTAAGTTTTAGTTTATTTTAAGTTTTAGTTTATTTTAATTTTTAAGCTTTACTTTTCCCGCCTTTTTAATTATTCGCACTTTAAGTTTACTTACCTTAGATTTATTTTAAGCCTTGCCTTAGTTTAAGTTTTAGTTGCGTTTTAAGTTTGCCTTTAGGATAGTTTTAAGTTTGCGTTATTTATTTTTAGTGCCATTTACTTTTAGTCTCGTTTTTAATTTCCCGTCATTTATTTTAAATTAGATTTAGATTTAAATTATAGCCATTTACTTTAATAGTTTTTGCACTTTTAATATACTACAACGACACAACTATTGTTTCCACCAAAGACAGCTGAGTCGCACAGTTAACCAGTTATCAATTCGATTAGACATACGACAAAGAATTTTAATTTTTATACTAGGTAAAAGCTTTGTATCAAATGGCGCCGCTGCCGGCTCTTTTCGTGAAGATTAACGGTTTTCTGTGAGAGACGCGTTGCTTTTTGGGATCCGTTCACTCGTGAACGTTATTTTTCATGTCAAAAAAATTTTCAAAAAATCCCAAAAACATTTGAAAAATCATAAAAAGCATTTCTTTTTCAAAAGTTTTGCACCAAAAAAAAATAAAAATAAAAATAAAAATAAAAAAATATTCCTCTTTATCCTCTATTATGTTTAATTCTTTTCTTTACCCCTCTTATTTATAATTCTTCATGGATTCGTCTTGCGTACGGTGTGGGAGACCATGGCATGGTTTTCAAACATGTCAATGGTGTACTTGTGAGCGGTGTGGTTTTAATATCGACGATACACAATTTGGATTTTGTCCATTTTGTAATTCAACAAATTCGTACTTCTCCTCTTACAATACTTTCTCACCCTCTCCCGTCTATGACAATCCTTATCCTTAAGATGCACCGGGTTTTTCTCCATACTCGTGGTACTATATTTGTGGGGGGCCTCGCGATGCTTCTTCTTGTGATCCGTCGAAGGTCTTTGAGAAAATTCCGTGCTTTCATCCCAGTGTGTATAATTTTGAGCCCCCACGTCACACCGTCAATCATCAACCCTTTTGTGCATTTCCTCCTGAGCAAATTGCCACACTTTTTGACAACTTTCAAAAAGTTCAAGAAGCTTGCAACAAGATCATCGAAAAATGTCAAGCGGATCAGCAACAAGAGCAAGTATCTAACCTTAGTGCTTATACTCCTCCTCTGGTGCCTCCATATTATTATGATGATGATGACGATGAGAGTCCTATTTCTTGGAACGATGAGAATTCTATTCCTTCTCCCGACTTGCCGGCTCTAGAGCCTAAGGATTCACCCATCCTAGGGGATGAGGATCTTAGCACAATTCCTGCAAAGGAATCCGACGAATTCATAAAGTCTAGTGCTGATAACCTTGTCCCAATTCCAAGTGAATCTGAGTTGACATCCGACAATGACGATGAGTATGATGCACTTTCTTCTGATGATGTTCCTTCCACCAACACTTTAGGAGAGGATTTGAAATGTGTATAATGCAAGTTCGTTTTCTCAGTTCTTAACTAATAGAAAGTCCAATCAATATCAAATTTATAATTGTTTTTGGTTGTTCAAACTTGCTTGGTAATCTATTGCTAATTCAAACAACTCTAAGTAAAAATGAAAAATATAAACCTACTTATACGTAAAACAAGTTGCAAATTCCAAATTTTATTCAAGTAAAATATAAAAATGCAAAATATAAAACTATAAGGACTGAAAATGTAATTTCTATGAAATGAAAATGCTTGAAATGTAAATTCTAAAAGTTATAAGGACTAAAAATGTAAAACAGTTAACTATAAGGACTAAACTTGTAAAAACTTAAACAAACTAACCAAAAACTAACAAACTAACAAACTTATAAACTGAATTTTAACAAACTAACAAAGTCCAGGGACTGAACTTTTGCAAACCCTAAAATCTAGCAAGTTTAGCCAAAAATTAACTCTAATAGAAAACCAGGGACTAAAGTGCAATTTTCCAAACTTTTCAAGTAAAAACGGGCACAAAGAAAGAATAAGCTCGTTTGAGCTTATTTCTCAACCAAATAAGCTGAAATCACTTGCAAACAACTTTAAATCTAATTATAGAAACGTGTGTTCAAGGAAATAAGCTAAAAGTCCAAAATAAGCAATTGAGTGCTTATTAATAAGCTCAAAATAAGCTATAGCCTAATCCAAACATCCACAACTTGATTTTATTGTCAAAATTGATTAAGCACTTGATTTAAGGAAGGGGAAATCAAATTAGAACAAATCTCATCCAGTAATAAGCTAGATATCTGAAAATAAGCTCAAATGAGCTTATGTTGACCAAACGTTGACCAATTTTTGGAAAAAGCTCAAAATCTCAAAAACTCATATTCAATACTTTCTAAATGGAAATGTGAAAGAAAATCAAGACTTTTCTGAAGTGGATAATGAGAACTAGCAAAACAGAAGCCCTTTCACATCAGAGAATGCAAAATGCTCAAGCTTGAGCTAAAAAGCTGTTTTCTAGCTTATTTCTTGATACTGTAGATTTTCCTTTAAGAGTCTGAAAGATTATGTTATAAACTATGACTAGAAACAGATTTAAACAAATTTCATTAAGAATTGAGGGAGAAATAAGCAAGTGAATTTGACAAGTTTGTTAACCAAAGCTGAAAACAAGTATGACCCAAACTTTTTGATTACCAATTACCTGTTTGACTATTATATTGACTAGTAAAAGACTCAAGACTACTTGTTAACACCTAATGAGTAGAAATGAACTTCTAAACAACAATTTCTAACACTTAAAATCTGATTCAAAGCTACTCCCAAACACTCCTTAAAAGGTTTTGATCAAACTTTTTCAAAGACTATTTGAGTTATGGTTTGAACTGATACAAAAGCTTTAGCAAACTAGTTTAGGTGAACAAAATGAAAGTTAATGAAACTGAAATCAAGCAAGTATATCAACAAGGACTCAATTAAGGTGATTAGCTAAAAAGTTACTGAAATTTAGCTAAAAACTACCAAACTGAACTCAAGTGAACAGGAATGAAGTAACTAATCTATAACACTCAAACACAATCAAACAACAACTAATCAAGTATAATCAAGCAGCCATCAAAGTTATCTAAGAAATGAGCAGGCAAGGACTTGTTTAGAGGAACTTAAAACAGAAGCTATGAAACCTATTGTAGAGATCCTTTGGGAAGAAGAGGAGCGCTGAGCTCTCTTGCCCTAGTGATACCACCACCTATCACTAGCTATCAACTCAAATCAACAATCAAAACAGCTACAAATCATCATTCTGCCATGAATTCTCCAAGATCAATGGAAAGAACTGAATTCTTGAACAAACAGCTACAAAACTCCTCCAATGTAAGCTATGATCAATGGTTGATCATAACTAACATCAAACAGCAACTAGTATATCCAATATCAACAAGATTCAACAGGAATTTGAGAAACAGAATTTGGCGGGAAATAGAAAATTTGAATTTTATTGAGTGATTTCTGTTACAAAAGTAGTTACAAGCTTCTAACTAACTAACTAACTCAAGAGTTTGTCAGACTCTTGAGTAGTTAGGTGAAAAGGAGGGAAAAAGGGAAAAGGAATTTTAAGAACTAGGTGTTTACAAAATTAAGCTACTATCACAAATGAAGTACAAGCTGGGTATTTATAGGCAAGAAAGGGAGATTCTGTTGGAGTTGTGACGTGTTTGGGCCAATCATCTCTTGACACGTGGAGGAATTCTGCAAATCCTCTTTGAAGGTGATGAACTTGAATTGGGGGTTTTTGATTCAATGGATAATATGTTAAATGGATTGCACCGTTGGATTCGTCTTCCAAAATTGAGCAATTTTGGTGTTTTGATCTTTACTTGAAATGCCTTCTATCAAAATCCCGTTCCTGGAAAATATTTTTGTTGAAAGAGAAGGACACGTGGCAGCCTTTGATTGGTAGAGAGAGAGAGTTGCGGATTGCACTGTTATGATTTGGCAATAAATGAGGCGGCTGTGAGTGGGCATTAATTGTTTGATCCGTGTGAACTCTTTCCTCTCTTCTCATTGGTCCTTTCCCTTTTCACTTGGATTAAACATGCAATACTTTCCAAACTTGGCAAATTAAGTCCCTTGACTTGGCAGATTGCTATTTAGGGCTAATATCTTCATTCCTTTGACATTTTTGACCCTTCAACTTTGATTCTTCAACAAAATGGCCCTTTGACTTGAGTTGACTTTGTAGTTGACCAAATTTGACTTTAATCTTGACTTTCCATAATTTGCACTTTAAGTCCTCCAACTTTCACAACTTGTCAAGATAGGTCCTTGAACTTCAAAGTCTTGTCACTTTTGATCCTCTTTTGTCTTTTTCATCCATTTGAGCTTGGTTTTTCCTTGTTTGCTTGAAATTGTATCCTTTTACCTACATAAGATCACAAAAACACAAACATACCACATAACACTGCTTTTTACAAGATAAATGGGTATTTTGCTTCATGTTTTAGGGTTATTTGTTGTCAAAAGGATATGAGTTTAAGCTCATATCAAATTCCCCTACACTTGAGCATTGTCATGTCCTCATGCAATATTATCTTTCAAGGTTTATAAATTTACATTTCCCTCATAATTAATCCACCTTGGCCATATGAGATGCATCTACACTACTCTAAACTATATGATGCATGATTTTGAATATTTACAATGCAATGCAAAGAAAACAATTCTATTTATATCTTTTTGGATTTTTCATAAATGGTTTTGATGGAAATAACTCATAAAGAATTCAATGACTTTGATTAGGGCTTTGGTACCATGGACACTTATCACCCTCAAGTTTCACTTTCCCCATACCAAGCTAGTAAATGGGATCATTGCATTCACAGGTAAAAAGTGCATCAACTTATTCATGACAATTAAATGTGGAACCGGTTATTAATTGAGCAAATTGCTTGTGGGCAAATTTGTCATTATTCAAGTGTGAAATATAAGAAGTGTAAAATCCAAAAATAAGGAAGGACGGTTTTAATCCTAAGTAATCTTCTCATCCATTACTTGAAAAACCGCTCACAATCAATATAAGTCCGTATTAAGAGTAATAAGTCATTCGCCTTATGTGTAAAATCCTCATGTCATGCTTTCATAAGTAACTACACACTCGCTAAGGAAAGAAAAATAAAACTCACGCAATAATTTACATCCGCATCTTTTTGAGATTTTGGATCTTCAACCCCGCAACCCGTCAAGGTAATATTGGATTGGAGCAATCTATTGAATCCCCGCAACCCGTCAAGGTAATATTGGAACTCAATAGTCACTATAATTAACACCACACTGCCCCTCTTGGGAGTCTTGCATTATTTTTTTTCTTTCTTTTTTTTTTTTCTAGCCACTCATTTTTTTTCATAAGCCGCTCTTATTTTTCTTTATTCCTCACCAAGAAATTTGAAAAGAAGAAAAGGAAAAACACCCGCTAAATATGGAGCATGACATAAGTCTAGTACACATAAAACGTGCTAACTTAGAATCTTAAGACGTACTCATATCAACCATAAATGATTAGCCAAAAATGCATAAGAGATTACAAACCAATTAAAACCGTACTTGATTATTTATTAACAATTATATACATGCGAAGAAAGTAGAGGTCAAGAAGAGAAGGGTTTAGCCACAATTAATTGCCATGAAGTCTATCTAGCCCTTTTACACTTGCTTCAACTCTATCATTTCCCATTCTCCACAAATTTAAAATTTCAAAGAATGAAATTGGTGGAAGCTTAGCCTAATAGACCAATGAAGGACTACATGGTTAAGGATACTAGCTAGAGAGTGCTAAAATAAGCAAACTCGGGTTGAGTCAAAATATCCATGGCGGGCCTAATATGTCAAAGAAATCTAAATTTGTTAAAACCATGTTTTATTATATTTTTTCCTTTTTATATATTTTGATGAAAAATAAGAAGAAATATATACAATGCAAATGTGTTATGCAAATGAAAAATGATTGATGCAAAAATTATGAATGCATATTTTTGGTGGCCAAAATAGATCAAAAATTTGAAAAATGTTAAAAATTCAATTTTCCATGTTATCATGCAAGACAATGACAAGTTCTAGGTAAGGTCACTTCGATAGAAGACCCCCCTACACTTAAGCTAAACATTGTCCTCAATGTTTAAGAGCATGGAAGTATAAAAACTTCCCCTACACCTATGACAATGAAAAGACTTTGCTTAACCCAAGTTAAGGAAAGGACTACTATTAGTGAAATCAAGTTTAAGCACAAGGTGTCAATGAAAAATCACTAAAGTAACGAAGTGAACCGGATACAAGGGCCTCCTCCATAAGCTCCAAAGCATGAAATGAGTGAGCAACCCTACAAACAATTATGCAGACAAAAGAAGGTTTCCCCTACACTTATCTCCAAATTTATGCCTTTATTTCTAACCTACAACACTCTAACCTAGTTATACGATGCTTGAGTTAATGAGTCTCTAGCTCGACTCGTCCCTCAATGAATTAATTCATGGGGAAAATGGGGACCTCTTGGACCATTTCAACGGAAATGTCCTCCCCAAAGTAATGCTTAACACGGTGACCATTCACTTTAAAATTAGGACCATCGGGTTGGGACAACTCAAGAGTTCCATATGGAAACACTTGAGCAATAGTGAATGGACCGGACCATCTCGACTTAAGCTTGCCCGCAAAAAGCTTCAATCTTGAGTTAAAGAGGAGAACCGGCTCTCCAACTTTGAACTCACGATTCTTGATCTTAGCATCATGCAATTTCTTAGTCTTTTCCTTATATAGCAAAGAATTCTCATAGGCATTGGCTCTCAACTCATCCATCTCATTGATTTGATCTTTCCTATGTGAACCGGCTTGGTTTAAATCAAAGTTAGCCCACTTGAGAGCCCAAGATGCCTTATGTTCTAACTCGAATGGGAGGTGGCACGCTTTTCCATAGACAAGCCTATAAGGAGTACAACCAATTGGTGTCTTAAAAGCCGTCCTAAACGCCCACAAAGCATCATCGAGCTTATCCGACCAAGAAGCTCTATGCTCTCCCACCGTTCTCTCTAAAATTCTCTTTAAACCACGATTTGTGACCTCGGTTTGACCATTTGTTTGAGGGTGATACGCGGTAGAAAGTCTATGATTCACTCCATATTTCTTCATAACTCTCGTGAATTGATCATTACAAAAGTGCGTACCACGATCACTTATAATGGCCCGAGGTACACCAAATCTAGCAAACAATTGTTTCAAGAACTTTACAACCACTCTAGCATCATTAGTAGGTAAGGCTTTAGCCTCCACCCACTTGGACACATAATCCACCGCCACAAGTATATACTTGTTTCCCTTAGAGGATGGAAAAGGTCCCATGAAATCTATTCCCCATACATCAAATATCTCACACTCTTGGATAAAATTTTGTGGCATCTCATCACGTTGTGTAATTTTTCCTTGTCTTTGACAAACATCACAAAATTTCACCATCTCTTGGGCATCCTTGTAAATGGAAGGCCAATAGTAACCCGAATCAAAGACTTTCTTGGCGGTGTAGTTAGGCCCAAAATGTCCACCCGTAGGTCCTTTATGACATGCTTCTAAGATTTTAAATGCCTCGGGCCCATCTACACACCGTCTAATGATTTGGTCCGCACATTGCCTAAAAAGATATGGATCATCCCAAAAGTAATACTTAACCTCCTTAAGAAACTTTTTCTTTTGTTGGTAAGTAAGACCCTCAATAAGCACATTGCCCACAAGATAGTTTGCAATATCCGCAAACCAAGGTGTGGCATCCTCTTGGGAAGAGATAGACATGAGCTCTTCTAATGGAAAGGATTCATTGATTTCTTGATGTGGGAAATCTCCTTGAAAAGGATGCTCAAGTCTACTCAAATGATCCGCCGCTAAATTCTCGGCCCCTTTTTTTATCACGAATCTCTATCTTAAACTCTTGAAGCAACAAAACCCATCTCAAAAGCCTAGGCTTAGCATCTTGTTTTGTCATAAGATACTTGAGAGCGGAATGATCCGTATACACTATGGTCTTGGAAAGCACAAGGTATGGTCTAAACTTCTCAAAAGCATATACTATAGCAAGCAACTCTTTTTCCGTGGTAGTGTAATGAAGTTGTGCACCGGTCATGGTTTTACTCGCATAGTGTATAGGTTGGAAATGCTTATTAACTCTTTGTCCTAAGACGGCCCCCACCGCATAATCACTAGCGTCACACATAAGCTCAAAAGGTAATTCCCAATTTGGAGAAACCAAAACGGGAGCCTTTGTCAATTTTTCCTTAAGTGTCTCAAAAGATTCTAAACAAGCTTGATCAAAAATGAAAGGAGCCTCTTTCTCCAAGAGATGAGTCATCGGTCTAGCTATCTTAGAAAAATCTTGTATAAAGCGCCTATAAAAACCCGCATGACCTAAGAAACTCCTCACACCTTTAACCGAGGTGGGTGGGGGAAGCTTAGCAATCACATCAATTTTGGCTCGATCAACTTCTAATCCCTTATTGGATATCTTGTGTCCTAAAACAATCCCCTCTTTTACCATAAAGTGACATTTCTCCCAATTAAGCACCAAACGTGTTTCCTCACAACGCTTAAGCATTCTCTCAAGATTGGTGAGACAAGAGCTAAAGGAGTTCCCAAATACGGAAAAATCATCCATAAAAACCTCCATGGTTTGCTCTATCATATCATGGAAAATTGCCATCATGCACCTTTGAAACGTCCCCGGTGCATTACATAGGCCAAAAGGCATCCTCTTGTAAGCAAATGTACCGTATGGACAAGTGAATGTGGTCTTTTCTTGATCCTTAGGGTCAATTGGGATTTGGAAATAACCCGAAAAGCCATCAAGAAAACAATAGTACTCATTTCCCGCTAAGCGTTCAAGCATTTGATCCATAAAGGGAAGCGGGAAATGGTCTTTCCTAGTTGCCTCATTGAGTTTTCTATAATCAATGCAAACTCTCCAACCGGTTACAAGTCTCGTGGGAATAAGCTCATTGTTCTCATTAGGCACCACGGTGATTCCACCCTTCTTTGGAACACAATGAACCGGGCTAACCCATGGAGAGTCGGAAATGGGGTAAATCATACCCGCATCTAAGAGTTTAATCACTTCCTTCTTAATAACCTCATGAATTTTTGGGTTAACTCTCCTTTGGTTTTGAATGGCGGGTTTATAATCATCCTCCATAAGGATTTTGTGAGTACAAAAATGTGGATCAATTCCCCTTATGTCGGATATTTTCCATGCTAAGGCTTTCTTATGTTTCTTAAGGACTTCAATAAGTTGCTCCTTCTCATCCTCTTTCAATTCCTTAGCAATAATCACCGGTAATTGGTCTTTTTCTTCTAAGAAAGCATATTCTAAGTGGGATGGAAGTTCCTTAAGTTCAATGGAAGGTGGACTTTCTATGGAAGGTTTTACTATGGAAGGTTCCTCAATGGTAATCTCTTGTGGACTAGGGGAAGGAATAGGGTCCTCATTGAGCAACTTTTGGATTGTAAGAATATCTTCTTCCCAATTAATGGGAGAATCATCATCACCAAGAAAGTTGGACTCAAATTCCTCCAAGAGGAAATCACTCTCTCCAAAAGGTGTTAAAGAGGGAGCAATTGAGGCCACGGTTTCAACATGTGGAATCTCATCACTAGTATTCTTACAAGCATCATGAAAGTGTTCATTACACACTTCATCTAACACATCCACAATGTTAATCGTTTCACAAGGTCTAGACTCCTTAACCTCTTTTCTATCACAAACTTTCCCTAACTTAAACACCACTTTCTCATCCTCTACTCTCATAATTAATTCTCCTTCCGCCACATCTATCAAGGTACGACCCGTTCTCAAAAACGGTCTACCAACAATCAAAGGCACTCTAGGATCCATGTCATAATCGACCACTACAAAGTCGGCCGGAAAGGTAAACTTGTCCACACCTACAAACACATCTTCCGCTATACCTACGGGGTGAGCTATGGTTCGGTTGGCTAGTTCAAGAGTCATCCTAGTGGGGGTGAGCTCGGGAAGAGAGAGTTGTTTCCAAACCGATAAAGGCATGAGATTTATGCTTGCCCCTAAATCCGCCAAAGCCATGCAATTTTCAACACCGGGAAAATTACAAGGTATCAAGAAGCGCCCCGGATCTCCAAGTTTTGTTGGTAAGGTTTTAAGTAACACCGCGGAACAATTTTCATTAAGTGATGTGTTGGGCAAATCAACCAATTTTTCTTTGTTTGAGAGCAAATCCTTGAACATCTTAGCAAACTTTGGCATATAAGCAAGAGCTTCCGCAAAGGATATGTTGATATTGAGTTGCTTGAACATCCTTAAGAAATTGGAGACTTGAATGTCATCTTTGTTCTTTAACTTGTCCTTTTTCAACCTTGAAGGGTATGGAAGAGTAGGTTTGGGTGTAGGTGGAATAGGTGTCGTAGTGGAAGATTTGTCTTTGTTAGCCTCTTCATTGGGAAGTGTGGAAGGTGAAGGAGAAGTATGAGGTGGTTGAGAAGGTGTGTTTGAGTGAATAGGAGCACTTTGAGGAGATGGAGTAGAAGTAGAAGGCTTATCACAAGTAGGAGCACAAGTGGGTTGAACAATAGTAGGTTTAGGAGGTGAAGGATCCTTTGTTGTTGTACCACTTCTTGTTGTAATAGCATTGACATTGGCCCTAGGATTTGTTTGTGTGTTGGAAGGTAAAGCTCCTTGTGGTCTTTGATTTAATGCCATGAAAAGCTTATTGAATTGGTCATTCATTTTCTTGTCCATAGCTTGTAATTTCTTTTCAGTCTCTTGATTCATCTTTTGCAAAAGATCCATTGTGTTTAACTCTTGTGGCACATAACCTTGAAAACCTTGAGGTTGGAAAGGTAAAGGTTGGGAGTTAAATCCTTGATTTGGTGGATAAAAGGTACTTGCTTGAGATTGAAATTGATTTGGTGCCTTGTAGTTATTTCCTTGGTATGGTTGTCTTTGCCCTTGATTCCTTGCTAAAATTTGAGGAGGATTTTGTGGAATTTGGGTGGGTGGTTGGGGTGGAAAGCCGGGTGTAGTAAGGTAATTTTGGGATTTGTAAGAAAGGTTATTTGGATTGATGTTAGGCTTGAAGTGTTCACGGTGTTCCTCTTGGTAAGCATAACATTCCCCTTGATAACCTTGCACCTTGTCACATTGTTCATAAGAGTGAGGACCTCCACAAGTAACACAAGAAATGGTGATGGCATTCACATTGTTTGAGGAATTGTTCAATGTCATGCTCTTAAAAGTTTGAAGCATGTCTTGTTGTGCTTGCAAATGCCTCTCACTTTCTCTATCCATCCTTTGAAAAATAGCTTCTTGAAACTTGAGGAGTTGGTTGTCAAAAGGGATTTGAGAAGTGTTTTGGATAACATGAACTCTTTCCTCAAATGGATCATTGGTTTGAACCATTGCCTTAGTCTCAATAATGGTCAAAGCCTCTTGGTATGTCTTGAAATGAATACTCCCTCCCGCGGAAGCATTTAGTGAATCTTGGTGGTGAGATTTAAGGCCATTATAGAAGGTATTGATTTGGGTAAGATCATCCATTCCATGATTAGGGCATCGCCTCAACAACTCACTATACTCTTCCCAAGCATCACCAAAGGATTGACTAGGTTTTTGTGTAAAGCCCATAATCAAATTTCTCAAAGCCATAGTCTTTTGTGGAGGAAAGAATTTGTTCAAAAACTTAGTGGTAAAATCATCCCATGTGGTGATACTATCGGGTGGTTGGGTGTCTAACCAATGCTTAGCACTCCCATCTAATGAAAATGACACTAACATCAATCTAATGACCTCATGTGGAACCCCATTATGCTTAATGGTGTTGCAAAGTGAAAGGAATCTCTTAAGGTGAGCATGGGGGTCCTCATTTTGTTTTCCAAAGAAAGGTGATGCAGCAACCATATTAATCATAGATGTATGTAGCTCAAATGTGTTAGCGGGAAAGTCGGGAATCTTAATGGCACTAACATATCCATGAACGTTGGATTGCATACGTTCATACAAAGTACGGTTATCAACAGCCATGGCTCCTTGTGGTGGTGACAAAGCACGATTCTCGTGATCGGCTTGGTGGACGGTGGTGGTCTTACTCTTTCGCTTTTTCTTCCTTTTCGGAGGAAGAGGTTGTACACCAATCGGTATTTGTGCACGCCCGCGAGTGAGCATGCAACTCAATACGAGGAATGAGAGAGAAGCTCTCGTGTGACTTTGAAAAGAATAAGATTATCCTCTTCGAGTTTCGATATTAAATATCCACAAGAAAGTAACAATATATGTAATACTACTTTGGGTGCAAGACCCTCAATGAAGCTTTCCTTCTTAGAATACTCCCAAGTGAACGGGGGGTTAGGTGGCGCGAAGCACTTAAGTACCTATTGACCCTTAGATGGCATTTTATAGCACATCGCCTTTCTATTCACTTAAATGTTCGTATTCTTCGAATTATTGCTTATTGAGAGTATTTATCTATTCTTGCTTTATTTTGTTTGATCGATACGCGTGTCAAGGACCGGAGCGCCCCTCAACACGGTGTATTGCCTCGGCAATACTTATGGAAGATATGTAGATTGATTGTTCTTATACTTATACGTATTTACTTATAATAATATATATAGAAAATATTTTTGTATTTATGAGTTTTTAAAGGAAAATACTATATGTACATAAAACCGAGAGAATCCAATAATATATATTTTTGGGTGCAATCTCTTAGGAAAAAGATTGCTTTTTGGATTTTTTAATTTTTTTGGTCAATTCTTTAGGAAAAGAATTGTTTTGTTAATTTTTTAGTTTTTATATATTTTTATATTTTTGATTTTTTATTTGTTTTTGATTTATAATACGTAAAAATAACGTTCACCAAATGAACGGATCCCAAAAGCCAATGAAAACCGTCAATCGATAGTCTCTCGTGTAGTCAAAGCCCCGGCAGCGGCGCCATTTGAAATGTGTATAATGCAAGTTCGTTTTCTCAGTTCTTAACTAATAGAAAGTCCAATCAATATCAAATTTATAATTGTTTTTGGTTGTTCAAACTTGCTTGGTAATCTATTGCTAATTCAAACAACTCTAAGTAAAAATGAAAAATATAAACCTACTTATACGTAAAACAAGTTGCAAATTCCAAATTTTATTCAAGTAAAATATAAAAATGCAAAATATAAAACTATAAGGACTGAAAATGTAATTTCTATGAAATGAAAATGCTTGAAATGTAAATTCTAAAAGTTATAAGGACTAAAAATGTAAAACAGTTAACTATAAGGACTAAACTTGTAAAAACTTAAACAAACTAACCAAAAACTAACAAACTAACAAACTTATAAACTGAATTTTAACAAACTAACAAAGTCCAGGGACTGAACTTTTGCAAACCCTAAAATCTAGCAAGTTTAGCCAAAAATTAACTCTAATAGAAAACCAGGGACTAAAGTGCAATTTTCCAAACTTTTCAAGTAAAAACGGGCACAAAGAAAGAATAAGCTCGTTTGAGCTTATTTCTCAACCAAATAAGCTGAAATCACTTGCAAACAACTTTAAATCTAATTATAGAAACGTGTGTTCAAGGAAATAAGCTAAAAGTCCAAAATAAGCAATTGAGTGCTTATTAATAAGCTCAAAATAAGCTATAGCCTAATCCAAACATCCACAACTTGATTTTATTGTCAAAATTGATTAAGCACTTGATTTAAGGAAGGGGAAATCAAATTAGAACAAATCTCATCCAGTAATAAGCTAGATATCTGAAAATAAGCTCAAATGAGCTTATGTTGACCAAACGTTGACCAATTTTTGGAAAAAGCTCAAAATCTCAAAAACTCATATTCAATACTTTCTAAATGGAAATGTGAAAGAAAATCAAGACTTTTCTGAAGTGGATAATGAGAACTAGCAAAACAGAAGCCCTTTCACATCAGAGAATGCAAAATGCTCAAGCTTGAGCTAAAAAGCTGTTTTCTAGCTTATTTCTTGATACTGTAGATTTTCCTTTAAGAGTCTGAAAGATTATGTTATAAACTATGACTAGAAACAGATTTGAACAAATTTCATTAAGAATTGAGGGAGAAATAAGCAAGTGAATTTGACAAGTTTGTTAACCAAAGCTGAAAACAAGTATGACCCAAACTTTTTGATTACCAATTACCTGTTTGACTATTATATTGACTAGTAAAAGACTCAAGACTACTTGTTAACACCTAATGAGTAGAAATGAACTTCTAAACAACAATTTCTAACACTTAAAATCTGATTCAAAGCTACTCCCAAACACTCCTTAAAAGGTTTTGATCAAACTTTTTCAAAGACTATTTGAGTTATGGTTTGAACTGATACAAAAGCTTTAGCAAACTAGTTTAGGTGAACAAAATGAAAGTTAATGAAACTGAAATCAAGCAAGTATATCAACAAGGACTCAATTAAGGTGATTAGCTAAAAAGTTACTGAAATTTAGCTAAAAACTACCAAACTGAACTCAAGTGAACAGGAATGAAGTAACTAATCTATAACACTCAAACACAATCAAACAACAACTAATCAAGTATAATCAAGCAGCCATCAAAGTTATCTAAGAAATGAGCAGGCAAGGACTTGTTTAGAGGAACTTAAAACAGAAGCTATGAAACCTATTGTAGAGATCCTTTGGGAAGAAGAGGAGCGCTGAGCTCTCTTGCCCTAGTGATACCACCACCTATCACTAGCTATCAACTCAAATCAACAATCAAAACAGCTACAAATCATCATTCTGCCATGAATTCTCCAAGATCAATGGAAAGAACTGAATTCTTGAACAAACAGCTACAAAACTCCTCCAATGTAAGCTATGATCAATGGTTGATCATAACTAACATCAAATAGCAACTAGTATATCCAATATCAACAAGATTCAACAGGAATTTGAGAAACAGAATTTGGCGGGAAATAGAAAATTTGAATTTTATTGAGTGATTTCTGTTACAAAAGTAGTTACAAGCTTCTAACTAACTAACTAACTCAAGAGTTTGTCAGACTCTTGAGTAGTTAGGTGAAAAGGAGGGAAAAAGGGAAAAGGAATTTTAAGAACTAGGTGTTTACAAAATTAAGCTACTATCACAAATGAAGTACAAGCTGGGTATTTATAGGCAAGAAAGGGAGATTCTGTTGGAGTTGTGACGTGTTTGGGCCAATCATCTCTTGACACGTGGAGGAATTCTGCAAATCCTCTTTGAAGGTGATGAACTTGAATTGGGGGTTTTTGATTCAAGGATAATATGTTAAATGGATTGCACCGTTGGATTCGTCTTCCAAAATTGAGCAATTTTGGTGTTTTGATCTTTACTTGAAATGCCTTCTATCAAAATCCCGTTCCTGGAAAATATTTTTGTTGAAAGAGAAGGACACGTGGCAGCCTTTGATTGGTAGAGAGAGAGAGTTGCGGATTGCACTGTTATGATTTGGCAATAAATGAGGCGGCTGTGAGTGGGCATTAATTGTTTGATCCGTGTGAACTCTTTCCTCTCTTCTCATTGGTCCTTTCCCTTTTCACTTGGATTAAACATGCAATACTTTCCAAACTTGGCAAATTAAGTCCCTTGACTTGGCAGATTGCTATTTAGGGCTAATATCTTCATTCCTTTGACATTTTTGACCCTTCAACTTTGATTCTTCAACAAAATGGCCCTTTGACTTGAGTTGACTTTGTAGTTGACCAAATTTGACTTTAATCTTGACTTTCCATAATTTGCACTTTAAGTCCTCCAACTTTCACAACTTGTCAAGATAGGTCCTTGAACTTCAAAGTCTTGTCACTTTTGATCCTCTTTTGTCTTTTTCATCCATTTGAGCTTGGTTTTTCCTTGTTTGCTTGAAATTGTATCCTTTTACCTACATAAGATCACAAAAACACAAACATACCACATAACACTGCTTTTTACAAGATAAATGGGTATTTTGCTTCATGTTTTAGGGTTATTTGTTGTCAAAAGGATATGAGTTTAAGCTCATATCAGGATTCTTTAGCTTTCTCTAATCCTCTTTTTGATCAAGATTTTACTTCTAGTGATGACGAGTCACTATCTGATGAAGACGTTCCGAAGGAAACTTTCAAGATTTATTCGAACCCTTTATTTGATTTTGATGACGCTTACATATCTAGTGAGGTGAATCTTCTCTTTGACAAAGGGATTGAGGACATTGATAGCTCTGATTCTCTTGCTATTGATGAGTATACTTTGTTAGCCATGCCCCCTTCTATCGCAGAGGTGGAGAGATTTGACTCTACTGGAAAGGTGACATGGATGGAAGGTAATTCTTCTCTTACTTCTCATACTATATTGTCACCTCATCCTACTGCGTGCACGCCCAAGCGGGTGATGTATCAATT
Source organism: Glebionis coronaria (assembly GCA_025667525.1). Lineage (NCBI taxonomy): Eukaryota > Viridiplantae > Streptophyta > Magnoliopsida > Asterales > Asteraceae > Glebionis > Glebionis coronaria. The sequence continues at coordinate 104,930 of JANFOE010000151.1, read as the reverse complement.
TCACTCTCCGAGAAATGAGGATGAGTGCTTTGACCCGGGAGGTGACCATGACCATTCTATGATTGATAACCTTACGGCTTTGCCAATTGGTCACCATCCATTGTCTTTGGAGGATGACAACGTGATTCCTTTACCCACCCCACCTCTCGTGGATCAAGATTTCACATACTTCTCGTATGTTTAAAGGACCTTCCTACCATTCAAGACTTATCCTCCTGCCTCTCCTTTATTATATTCCTCCGGGAACGAGGACAAGGTCTTTGATCCCGGTATTACATTCGAGGCTTCCCCATGGACCATTTAATTCGGGGACGAGTCTGGCTCGTGACTCGGCTAACAAAAACAAGCGCTTTTTAGGAGGCAACCCAATTATCTATCTATCTTTACTTGTTTTCACCATAAGTGTAGGGGGAGCCCCGTGGTGTTTCTTGTTTTCTTTCTTATCATGTGCAAGGATTAGAGCTTCACAGCCACACTCTTGATGATTTTTGGCGACCGTGATTCCGTGTTTCCATCTTCCCAGTTCTATCCTAACTCTTTTCGATTCACTATTTTATATTTTCCAATATTAAAATAGGAATCTCTTTAGTTGTCTCTTCCTTAGCAAGATTTAAATAACGTGCTCAATGTCCTAAGTGTAGGGGAGTTTACTCCCACATGCTTAAACATTGAGGACAATGTTTATCTCAAGTGTAGGGGGGACTTCTATCGAAGTTAAGTGGCCTTTTCCTTGTATTTGTCCTCATTTTAACCGGAAAATCAATTTTTCGACATTTTTCAAAATTTTTGATCTATTTTGGCCTATTAGTTTTATCTTTGTATAGTTATTTTCTTTCTTTACTAGAATAAATTTTAATTAAGTGGTTTTAATTTTCAAACGTTATGAATCTTTTGACTCAACCCGAGTTTACTTATCCAAGTTTACTCTAGCTAGTATCCTTAACGTGTTTAAGTCAAGTTTTGCTAGGCTTTTATATAGGGAGCTATAAAACGCGAAAGTCTTAACTCTCACGGGTTAAGAACAAGAACTTTTCTCAAGTTCCTATAATTGATCCTAGAGAGTTGTTTATCAAGGGAACTTTAAAATGCGATTTCTAAACTTGAAAATGTCTAAGAGTTTGCAAGATCCTATAGACGACTCGAAAACCCAAAACTTTGATTTAATAGGCTAAGCATCCAGGAGTCTCATTCCTTGAGATTTTAAAATGTGGAGAACGAGAGATGATAGAGTCAATTATAAGTTTGGTATTCTTTCGTGAATTTATGTGAGTTAATTATAAGCCTATTCTCCCATCGCTTGCTAATAAATTTATCTGCAATAAATAAGGTTGTACGATTTGAAAAGTTACTTAGCTTCTAGCCCAAGATCGTTTAAAAGTTGCTCGGTAATGATTAGAGTTCATAGCCAAGGCATAACTTATTGAAGCGGGATGCGAAGATTGGCGAGTCCGAAAAGGCCCTAACAAGGCATGAGGGCTACATTTTGTTGCTAAAGATCCAAAAGTGATGTGAAGAATCATTTATCAAAGATCAATATGAAGGATCGAGACACACGACGAAAAGCAAATACTCCCGTAAAGATCATGGAGAAGTCTATCCAAAAAGGCCCTAACAAGGTATGAGGATAAATAGATCCAAGTCCAAAAAGGAGGCGGATCGTTGTATATCAAAATCCCAAATAAGGATTGGAGAAAAATGAAGAAGTCGTGGTCCATATATGAAGAACTCTCAAAACTTCAAGTGAAGAAATTCCTATTATGAAGAGAAGACCATTATTTCATGAACGTCTCTCAAGATTTGAAGTGTGAAGTCGCTGCCAAATATCGGTCCGAGAAAGGTCTCAAATCGCGAAGCGAGTTATGCCAAGATATGAACTTTTTGAGGTCCCGAGAAGCAGTTTTAAAAGATTTTGTCCTTTAGCTAACTATTGATTAAATCGTCCCACTTTATTTTCAGCCTAAATAACTATCGAAATAAGTCAACAATGCATCATCGTGATCATTCAAGACAACAATAAAATAAAAGAGATACACCTAGGAATAAGGGAGTCTAAGTGAATAATTGGCCCACATGAGTTCGTGTTAGTTTGCTAACTTATACTAACAATGATCTCGTTTTTAAGCTTGGTTTGGAGAATGTGAAAACTTGAGGATGATGATTATTCATGACATTTCCAAAACCCGAAGGTATGTTTTTGATTTCTTTACTTTGAATGTTTATAATTTTCTATCTCTTTAATAAAGGCCAATATGGATTGATTATAATGGAAAATGTAATCGTGCTTTGTAACTAATACATTGCATGAGGACATTGCAATGGTCAAGTGTAGGGGATTTGATAGGTGTGTAAACACCCATCCTTTTTACCACTTAACTACAATAATAACCGGGCCAAAACGTGTATATTATGTCGTAAATGTCAGAATTATGCGTGGTTTGTGTTTTTGTTGTGATTTAGGACGAAAATGTGAAAAGGGGAGAAAACACGGGAATTCACGGGCTTTTATCGAAGAAAAAGACAAAAGACGAAGTCAAGAAATCAAGAGTGCAAAAAGAACGGAAGTCCAAAACCAATTCTGAAGATTTATCGAAGAAAAAGTCAAAAGACGGAAGTTTACTAAAAGCCGAAGAACTCAAGTCTTATTTATGAAAAAATTTCAAGACGAGTTTAAAGAAATCCCGAGACAAAGCCATTAAAGTCGAAGAACTAAGAAGATTAAGGACTTAATGATGCAATTAAAGAAAGAATAAGGAGGGGATGAAGCTTCCTCTAAGCACCTCCCTAATCTCCTATAAATAGGATTCATTTCATTCCATTTGTTTTGGTTGGCTATAGTGACACTAGTTCTTCCATTTTCATTTCCTTGCACATTTAAATACATGTCATTTACTTAATTGTCAAATTTAAATACGTGTCTTGCACCTTAAATTCCTTTAATTTCAAGTAAGTTTCCTTTTAATTATTGTTAATCTTTACTTTTATTGTTCATCTCCTATCTACCTTTCTTGTTTGATCTTAATCTTTATGCTTTATGTTCATGTTTATGTTTTTGATGTTTTATTGATTTGATTAAAGTGGGTTTTGATTATTTTGATTAGTATTGTTAGTTTGATTGTTTTGGATTGTTTGTTTATGATTAGTAGATGTTATTTGATTAGTTTGATTTAATCTTGTGTGATTTTGATTAATTTTGTTTAGATTCGTGTTATTTTTGTTTCTCCTTGTTCTTCGCTGTTTCTGATCTTCCAGGTTGTTCCGAATCAAAGCTTTATTCTGAATCAAGGTTTGTTTGTTGGTTATTCCGGATCAAGCTGTTTGTTCCGAATCAAGGTTTTGTTAAGAATATTCCGAACCAGTGGAATATTCCAGATCAGTGTGGTATTCCGAATCAGCAAAGTTATTCCGAATAAAGGACTTATTCCGGATAAAGTGACATATTCCGGATCAAGGTCTTTCATTCGGAATAATTGATATTCCGGATCAGCTGTTCATTCGGAACATTCCGGATAAAGGAGTTGTTGTGAAATATTCCGAATCAAATTTCTTCTGGATCAAGGTGTGTTCATTCGGAACATTCCGAACGAAGGGTTTGAGGATTTATTCCGGATCAACAATTTCTTCCGAATCAAAGGTGTTCATTCGGAATAGTGAGTATTCCGGATAAGTGACATATTCCGGATGAACCATTATTCCGAGTGAAGCAAATATTCCGGATCAAGGAGTAATTGTTCCGAATGAGTGTTTTATGTTGATTATTCCGAACAAAGAAGAATTATTCCGGGTGAAGGTGACATTCCGAACGAGTAATTATTCCAAGTGAGATATTTTTAGTTTATTTTAAGTTTTAGTTTATTTTAATTTTTAAGTTTTACTTTTCCCGCCTTTTTAATTATTCGCACTTTAAGTTCACTTGCCTTAGATTTATTTTAAGCCTTGCCTTAGTTTAAGTTTTAGTTGCGTTTTAAGTTTGCCTTTAGGATAGTTTTAAGTTTGCGTTATTTATTTTTAGTGCCATTTACTTTTAGTCTCGTTTTTAATTTCCCGTCATTTATTTTAAATTAGATTTAGATTTAAATTACAGTCATTTACTTTAATAGTTTTTGCACTTTTAATATACTACAACGACACAACTATTGTTTCCACCAAAGACAGCTGAGTTGCATAGTTAACCAGTTATCAATTCGATTAGACATACGACAAAGAATTTTAATTTTTATACTAGGTAAAAGCTTTGTATCAAGTATCAATCTTTGAAACAGGAATATGAGATAGCATGGCATATAAGTATTTGGCCCATTACCAATTGCAAAATGCTGCTATTTGACCGCGCCAAAGCACTAACGCCATTCATATTTTGCATTTGAATAATAACTACATAGTACCAGGGGCGGACTTATGTTACGGATTCGGGGTGGCGGCGCCCCCATGGCTAGACAAAAATGACGTGATTACAGTGTAAATTTTTTCGATTTTTAGCGTTTTTTTAAAATGCCCCCCACTTGAAACTGAAATTGTCCCCACTCACACATTAAAGTCCAACATTTAACACTCTAAAACTTAGAAATCCTCCATTTTTAAGTTACGATACTCGATTTTTTATTCGAATCCTAGTTTTTTTCGTCATGCTATTGTAAAAAAAAATTTGCCCCCCATATTCACCTTTCCTGCGTCCGCCACTGCATAGTACAATACATAAGTAAATAAAGTCTGACTAATTTCAAGAACAGATATAAATACACGAAAGATATTTTTAAGGACAGATTTTACATCTAATTTAAGTTTACAAGGAATAGATTATGTGGTGCATGATCTTGGTTAGATGCGCAAAAAAACCGTTTGCACAATTGAGTCATTTACATCCTCGTATTATCACATGGAGAATTGTTTATATGAAGGGTATAATGGGTATTTAAAAATACAAATTGAGTTTTTAATTGATTTAATGTTAAAATGGATAGATATGTCAAATTTTGTGTTTTAATTGGGTATATATGGCATTAAAGGCTTTTGTTGGGATACTATGACATTTATGTGTTTAATTTGGGGATATATGGAATTAACCCTTATTTGTTTGAAGGCTCTCTTTTGGTTACTCTTCCTTTCAGTGGGAAACTCATGCCCTTATGCAATGGCTTCATATAAACTGTTTAGAATTCAGCCTATGATTTTTCTCTTTCATTTTCTATGGTTTTTCCAGTCTTAATGTGCCAACATTTCATGTTAAGTTAGATATAGACCAATCATTTACTGGCCAACGTCATTTTTGCCTTAATGTGCCAACGTCATTTTTGTTTACAGATTAATAAGTCAAAAAATACTACAATTCTATATCTTCCTATTATGTGAATGACTTCAGTTGTGCTTTTTATAGTAAGGTTATATGCTCTTTGGCTTTTGCGATCGATTAGTTGTTGGTTTTGTAGGCCAATCTGAACCAACCCCCTATACTCACCAAAAAATATCCATATGAACATCCAGGACTTTACGACAACATTAATATCCAAATTGAAGGTTCGGATACACGGGAAGAGATCCCCCACACACTAATATTTAACAAAGGCTTCATGGATAAATCCCCACCCTCCATCTCTAAATGATCTAACGGTTGAGATTAAAACCCCCTTTCTTATAACTTGCCTTCATTTAATAAAAAAAAAAAAAAAACGCAACAACCTGCACCGGCGACCCCCACCTTTCTTATGGATTCCGATGACCCCCACCGGCGACCACCCCAACAACCTGCACCTAATCGCCGACCACCCCAACAACCTCATCTGCAACCTTTTTCCGGCGACCACCACAACAACCCCACCTTCTTCCCGCGACCACCACAACAACCCCACCTTCTTCCTGCGTCATCCACACCAACCCACTTTTTTCCGGCGGCCTTTACCGTAAACAACCTTTTTCCGGCAGCCCCCACAAGAATCCATTATTTTACAGCAAGACCCACACCAAACCATCGTTTCCCAGCTACTTCTACAACCCCACACCTTCCCCAGCGAGTTCCACAACGTATCCACCATTTTCCGGCGACTTCAATACAAAACCCACGTTTTTGGCGCCCTGCACAACAAACCCAACAATTCCCAGCAAATAACAACCCTTTCCCGTCGATTTATACAACAAACAACACTTTTACGGCCAACTCCACAACAAACATCCAACTTCCGGCGACCTCCACAACAAATGACCATCTCGCAGTGACTTCCACGACCTCCACATCAAGTGACAATGTAGAAGTTGCTGATGATGCTAGCAAAAATGTAGAAGTTGCTGATGATGTTGGCGAAAATGTAGAAGTTGCTGATAATGTTAGCGAAAATGTAGAAGTTGCTGATGCTAATGAAGAAGATGCTGATGGGGAAGCTGAAAATGTAGTTGCTGATGATGTTGATGTTATTGAAAATGTAGAAGCCAATACAGGTAATAACTTTGTACCAGAAATAGATATGTTACTGAAAATGTGGTTGCTGATGCACACTGACTCATGCATGAGTCACACTGACTCATGCATGAGTCACTCTGACTCATGCATGAGTCACACTGACTCATGCATGAGTCACTCTGACTCATGCATGAGTCACTCTGACTCATGCATGAGTCACTCTGACTCATGCATGAGTCATATATGACTCATACAATTCCTGAACTTTTCTTTTATTGGATTGTGAAACAGATGCTCATAATTCACCAAAACCTACTTTATACATTCATTTTGAGTCACCCGGAGGATCAACATATTGGGAACCAAATGTTGATGAGCAGTACGTGCCTCTTGAGGATAAAGAATTTAAAACGATAGAGGAGAGTATTGAGTTTTATGAAGCTTATGCTGAAAAAGCGGGATTTGAAGTTAAAAAATACACACAAAAAAGAAATAGAAGTGGTGAAGTAAAAAGTAAATACATCACGTGTAACCGACATGGGAATATAAAAGATATAAATATCAACACATTGGTTAGTAGTGGAAAACAAACTAGGCACACAAGGCACCGTATAACAGGTTGCATGGCGCAAATAAAAGTTGATTTAGATTATGTCCGGAAAAAGTATGTTGTGACTAAGTTTGTTGCTAAGCACAATCATCCCATGATTCCTAAAGAATATAAGCATCTAACGAAGAAACAAAGAAAGATGACTCAAACAGAAAGGTTGTTTGTAGTCAGAGCTTCAACAATGAAACTTGGCGCAACAAAGGCACATACCTTGTTATCTGGCATCAAAGGCGGATCTCAGTATGTTCATGGAACTAGTGATGATTTTAAGAATCACATGAGGGATGTTAATGCAATTATAGGAGAAAGTGATGCACAAATGCTTATTAACAAGATGGAAAATAGGATGAAGTATGTTCCGGGATTTACATTTCAGTATATGATTGAAGATAGCGTATTAGTTGCGATGTTTTGGGCAGATGAAGTTGATAAACGCAACTATGAGGAGTTTGGAGATGTTATATCTTTTGATGCAACTTTTAGAACAAATAAGTAAGTTGTCTGTTACACATAAATCACATGTGACTCATACATGAGTCACAGTGACTCATACATGAGTCACAGTGACTCATGTATACAAAAAACAGTGACTCATTCATGAGTCATAGTATGAAATATTATATCTTTTTAATGTATCTGTTTTGCAGGTATGACATGGTTTTTGTACCATTCACTGGGATAGATAACCATAGAAAGTGCGTCAACGTTGGCTCTGGATTGCTTTTAAGAGAAGATACAGAAGCTTATACGTGGCTACTAACATCATTCATGACAGCTCACAAAAAACAACCAAAAATGATCGTAACGGATCAAGATGGGGCAATGAAACGAGCAATTGAAGCGGTTTTGAAAGAATCTAAGCATAGATTGTGCATGTGGCATATCTTGCAAAAAATTCCAGCAAAGGTACTGATTGTTTGATATTTATCAAATAACTCATACATGAATTATAAATATACATGACTCATGCATGAGTCACATGACTCATGCATGAGTCACATGACTCATGCATGAGTCACATGACTCATGCATGAGTCAGTGCGAATACATGATATCAAAATATCTTAACATTGATACATTCTTCATTTTCAGATATGTGAAAAGACTTACAAGGAAACTGATTTTAAAGATCGTTTCAACAAACTTGTGTGGAATATGTTCATCGAGCCAGAAGAGTTTCAAAAAAGATGGTTTGAACTTATTGAACGCTTTGGATTGCAAACACACAAGTGGATGACAAAGATGTATGACCTTCGTAACTTGTGGTTGCCGGCTTATTTTATTGACTCACCACTGTTTGGACTAATGAGAACTACTTCAAGATCTGAAAGTGAAAATGCATTCTTTAAGAGTTTCACAAATCATGGGTCAACATTAGTGAATTTCATGATGTGCTTTGAATCGGCAATCGAAAGACAAAGACATAAGCAAGAAGTTTTGGACTTCAAAACATGGGACGCGGCTCCAAATCCTGAAACGAAGTTAAATATCGAAGAACATGCGCGTAAAGTTTATACTAGAACAATTTTTCTCTTGGTTCAAGCTGAAATCGTAGAATCAATTTGGTCATGCCAAATACAAGAATTTAAGACGGAAGAGGGTATTGAGACGGTTAAGGTTCGAGACACGAGAGCGGGTCCTTATAGAACACTGTATACAGAAGAAGGAAAAGAGATGGTTGTACAGGAAGAAGACAAAGTAATAACGTACAAGGTTAGTGAAAACATTTAACTGATACATGAATGACTCATGCATGAGTCACATTGTGACTCATGCATGAGTCACATTGTGACTCATGCATGAGTCACATGACTCATGCATGAGTCACATGACTCATGCATGAGTCACATGACTCATGCATGAGTCACACTGACTCATGCATGAGTCACTGTGACTCATATGTGTTATGCTCACTTATTAATATGTTTCATGTTTATGTTTAAGGTTCTCCGTAATCCTGGAGATGGATCCGTTGAGTGTACGTGTCGGCATTTTATGCGATATGGTTTTCTTTGTCGCCACATATTCTGTGTTTTGAAGAACCGTGATATTGAAGAAATTCCGGAGAATTACATTTTAAGGCGTTGGAGAAGGGATTTGATACCGCTTTCATTAAGAAGAAACACAAACAGATACGGAGAGAAGAACGAAACAATTCAGAAACTAACAAATGAGGCTAACTTCCATGTAGACGAATGCTTGTTTTGGTTGAGTAAAGATGCAGAAAAGTTGGCGGAATATGTGCAAAAGCTGGATAAAATAAAGAAAGAATATCAAGTTTTAGTGCCTAAGCCCCCTTCAAAGAAAACAAAGGACGTTATTGAAGATATATATGCAATTGAGGAACCAAAGAAAAATATTATTAAAAATCCAACTGGGGCTAGGCTCAAAGGCGGTCGTAGAGGAGCGCGTATAAAAAGTGCAAGAGAAATAGCTATGAAGGCTAAAAAGAAACAGCCTCGTCCGTGTGGTTACTGTAAACAGAAGACAAATGAGCATACAAAAATGACATGTCCACTAAATCCATACTATATCGCAAAACTAGCGAAGATCGCTGCAGCTGCTGAAAAACAAGCACAGAAAACAGGAGAATCAAGTACAAGTATTTGAATATCTGTTTTAAATTTTCTATTTTTCTTTTATTGAACTTTTGAAAACCAGTGTAGAATATCTGATTATGCTATGAATATGATGACTCCTATATTAGTACTCTTGAAATATCTGTGTATTGAAATATTTATGTTTTTAAATATCAAGTCATGTGACTCATGCATGAGTCATGTGACTCATGCATGAGTCATGTGACTCATGCATGAGTCATGTGACTCATGCATGAGTCATGTGACTCATGCATGAGTTACATGGCAAAAATGAAAACATGTACTACTATGACTCATGTATACGAGATAACTCTTGCAACACTTGCAAAAGACATACCTAAAATCATGCCGATACCGCAAGAAATCCTTATACGAGATAACTGTTGCAACTCTTTTGAGGCATGCATGAGTCACATGACTTGCATGAGTCATGTGAACACATACAAACATATATTACTATGACACATGCAAGTCATGTGACTCATGCATGCAAGTCACATGACACATGCATGAGTCAGGCGACACATGCATGAGTCAGGCGACACATGCATGAGTCACATGACTCATGCATGAGTCATGTGACAAATATAAAACATATATCAACACATATTCATAAACACTTATACATAGTCACTGTATGAGTAACAAACAGTTTTATATGTGTTACTAAAACACGGAACAATATTACACGTCTTGTAACAAACAAGGTTATTCAAAATCAAACTTCAAATTTCGTTCGAAAAAGTCAAGTACGACTGATATCAGAATTAAGAATTACTTAATATCATAAAGTATTACAAAATAGATCAAGATTTCTAGACAGCTGGTTTCTTCTTGGTAGCTTTCTTCTTGGTAACTAGTTTCTCGGTTACTGTTGCATCAACATTTGCCTTCTCGGTTACTGCTTGACCGGCTGCTGGCTTCACGGCTGCTGGCTCCTCAGTTACTGCTTCACCGGCTGGTTGCTCAACTGCTGGCTTCTTGGCTGTAGCTTTCTTGGCTGGTTGCTCAGCTGTTGGCTTCTCGGCTGTAGGTTTCTTGGCTGGTTGCTCAACTGCTGGCTTCTTGGCTGTAGCTTTCTTGGCTGGTTGCTCAGCTGTTGGCTTCTCGGCTGTAGGTTTCTTGGCTGGTTGCTCAACTGCTGGCTTCTTGGCTGTAGCTTTCTTGGCTGGTTGCTCAGCTGCTGGCTTCTCGGCTGTAGCTTTCTTGGCTGGTTGCTCAACTGCTGGCTTCTTGGCTGTAGCTTTCTTGGCTGGTTGCTCAACTGCTGGCTTCTCGGCTGTAGGTTTCTTGGCTGGTTGCTCAACTGCTGGCTTCTCGGCCGCTGCCTTCTCGGTTACATCTTCTTTCTGGGCTGCATGTCTCTCGGCAATTATAAGAGGATCACGCAGATCCCTGTTATTGATCGCATTCAAAATAATCGAGATCCTTTCTTTCTCATCATGTTCCATCTCAAATTTGTAAGCCAAATCAAACACTTTCTGCCTTTCAGCATTGAGCTCGTGCAACAAAATTTTTGTTGCAAACCTGTACCTCAAGCGCTTCAAAAGAGTTTCCTGTATGCTCGACTCTTCTACCAAACCAACATCCCATTCTTCAGGAGCAACACCCTTATAAGACTCCAAATGTACCATCGCAAAGACACCACAATCCACTTGGTTAACCTTAGTAGTCCATTTCAAACGCGGATTGCGTCCTTTGAGCTTAGAAACAGTACTGTGCTTCGGATGATTAACTTCTTTGAGATATCTGGCGAATAACTTTTTCTACAAAACAAACAATTTAGGGGGGAACATGTTATTTACAATGCATGAGTCAGGCGACACATGCATGAGTCAGGCGACACATGCATGAGTCAGGCGACACATGCATGAGTCAGGCGACACATGCATGAGTCAGGCGACACATGCATGAGTCAGGCGACACATGCATGAGTCAGGCGACACATGCATGAGTTAAGTTGAAAACAAATAAAACAATAATGACAATAATCAAGTATACAACTTACCAAAGGATCACAGACTCGTTTGTACTTCGGTGCATTTGGATTTCCAACATGAATGTTATCAAGTATAATCATTGATGAAGGTTTGTTGAGGCAGAAAACAACAACAAAGAAATGGTTTGAAGCACAGATTGGAAAGAAAACCTAGTTTAACCAAAAAAAAGTATTAAATGTAAATTAAAAATGATGAAAAGTTGATGCTTATATATTTAAAAAAGAACGTAAAATTACCAATTCAGTATCGGATAAAGAAAGTGAAGCAGCATCATTTTTGAAATACGTAGAAATGACTTCTGAAAACAATTTATACTGTTCACCATCAGACATTGTTTTGTCTATCATTCCTTGTACCTGCGTTTAACAAAAATACAGTATTACCAAAAAATAATAATAATTATTGAAAATCTAAAAGATATATATCATGTGAAACTTACAATACATCCAGTTGGCATAAAAACTCTTCTTGGTTCTGGATTCTCTTTCCGTGACTCCTCAAAATTTAGAATGGTAACCAAACAATCAACGACACTTGCATCTAACCACAACCCTGGTGTCAATGTTTCCAAATTTACTCGAACAGCTGATAATACATAACCATACACAGGCTCTGCTCGGAAAATGCTTTCACTAGACATTAAAAAAAAGGAAAACAATCAGAATAAATCATGTGATATTCTAAAAAACATGAAGTTTACAAAAAGAAAAAGAAATAAAATATGCTTACAATTTTTCTTCTTCCATCGCAAATAAAGAATTACCCAAAACAAACTCAACCCTTTGAAGCTTACTCGTATCACAACACTGATGCATAAAAGGGGAAGGCAAGTATGGAATCCGCTTAGCAATCTGTTTCCGTGCAGCCACCTGGTTAGGAGTGCTAGGACGCACAGCATCGTCATTAACTGGCTCATCTTCAATAACTGGCTCATCTTCAATAACTGCCTCATGATCCCGAGGCCCAAAATACGCATCCTCCTGAAATATTACAAAAACTTTAATACTGAATCACATAATGTTAGTGACTTATACATGAGTCACACTGACTCACATAATGTTAGTGACTTATACATGAGTCAGGCAACTCATGTATGAGTCAGGCAACTCATGGACTCATGTAGACTATTGCATGAGTCATGTGATGAGAAGCCAACTTATTAAAAAGCTTAAAACTAACAAGGATATAACAGAGTACATTAAGATATATGTCAACAAGAAGATCCATCACCTCTGCATACCAATCAATGTTCTCATCAATCCACCTATCATCAAGTATTATATTTTCATTACCAACATCTTCATTACCAGCAGGTTTAACGGCAATATCTATCGAAATAGAATCGCCAAAAACTCCTTTATATCTATCATACAACACTAGAACATCTTCATCATGTGGAAACTGTGTGTTGGCATTCTTCAACATGGTTTCAAGTTCAATTTTTTCTCTAGATATAAGAGAAATCTTTTCTTCAACATCCTTCAACATTTTCTGTAAATAAAATGAAAATTCATAAATGTTCAAATGTACAAGTGTTTAAAAAACACTTGCAAATTTATATGACACATGCATGAGTCAAGTGACACATGCATGAGTCAAGTGACTCATGCATGAGTCAAGTGACTCATGTATGAGTCAAGTGACTCATGCATGAGTCAGGCGACACATGCATGAGTCAGGTGACACATGCATGAGTCAGGCAACACATGCATGAGTCAGGCTGTCGCATAAAAATAAAAACATAAAAATAAGCTAATACTAACCATTTTTTCTGTAGGAGGCACACTATCAGGCTTCGGACTCGCAACACTAGCAGGCTTAGGAGTCCCAACACTAGCAGGCTTTGCAGTCCCAACACTATCAGGCTTTGAAACAAAACCCTCACTTTGTTTCGCTTCAGACGGAGTCCATTCTCCATACAATTCCAATTTGCCCATAAGATCGTCATTTAACTCAACAGTTTGGCGACTAATCATGAGTCTTGTGTTCCAACTTTGAATAGCTGGCCTCAACCGAATAACTGGAACCCGATCACACTTGGTAGCATCTAAATACAGAAGCTGTAAACAAAAAAACATGTTTGTTATCTGAAAAACATATATGTTATATATAATTAAATCAGAAAACATAAAAAACAGATTAATGCACTTACAATCAGAAAACACAATGGTCCGTTGTAGTAGCCATTCAAAGTCGTTGGTAGTTTACTTGTTTCAAGACACCTATGAATGTACCCACACCAATCAATGTTCTTAACATCTGTATCTTCACGAATTCGGCGAACAGCAATCAAACTTGGGTAAGCATTCATTGTTTCACCTTTCCCAAAAACCAACGCAAAAAGTTCAAGAAAGTTGACTTTAAACATAAAGTCAATTTTATGCGCTTCAATCACCTTCAACGCGATATCAGCTGGACCGACTTTTCTCAACTTCCTTGGCTCAAACTGTTTAATCCATGTCCTAACAAACTCATCATCCATCTCTCTTTCAGGTAAATCATAAATGCTAGTACCACCAAGAGGAAGTCCTAGAATATCTTTTACTGTCTGAGGTGTGACATGAATATTACCATTTGTAAGCTCCAGATTGTAGGTTTCTGGTTTAAACTTCTTAACCACATACCTAGCCAAAATACTAGGTAATTTATCTATCTTGCGAATACACAATGAACCAAGACCCATCTCCTCCATGAATTCTTCTATACCCGCCACATTAGAATCACGGACACATTCAAAAAAGGAAGAAGGTACATTCCTACAAAATAGAGGCTTTTCATCCTCCTCCCCCTCCTTCATCTTCTTTGAAGGCTTTTCATCATCCTCCTCCTTTTTAACAGACTTGCGCTTCTTAGAAGGGCCGAACTCTTTTTTAACCTCCTTTTTCACTTCCTGTTTAACATTCCTTTTATCCTCCTTTTTCACTTCCTTTTTCACAGTCTGTTTTTTAGGAGGCTTTACGTCCTCTTTCACTTCCTTTTTAACATCCTGTTTGTTAGAAGGTTTTGTTTTAACCTTTTCTGCTAGCTCCTTCTTAAGATTTAACGTAGGCTTAAAATTAGATCTTGACCTCTTGCCAATCCTTTTAGGAATAATAACCTCTTCCTCACTTGTCTCCTCATCACTCCCACTCCCATCATCCGACCCCTGTTGACTGTCTACTTTCTCATCCTCATCATCACTATCGCCGTCACCGTCACCCCCATCCCCACTCTCATCCTCACCATCACTCTCACCGTTACCATCACCCCCACTCTCATCCTCACCATCACTCTCACCGTTACCATCACCCCCACTCTCACCGTTACCATCACCCCCACTCTCACCGTTACCATCACCCCCACTCTCACCGTCACCTGCACCGTTACCATCACCCCCACTCTCATCCTCACTCTCACTCTCACTGCCACAGCCATTACCACTTTCTTTAAGATCGGTCAAAACCTTCGCAGCAACATCCACATCAGCCTCTTTTAACTGCGCAACATCCACATCAGTTTTTTTTACCTGCGCAACATCCACATCAGCCTGAGAATCCACATAAAAATCATATAAACATATATCAACTGCTAAAAACACTTTTACCTGCGCAGCTTCCAAATCAGTCACTTTTAGACGCTTACTTGAAGGCTCGGGAGAAGGTTTTGGCATAACAACAAAGTCAGTTGTAACACTTGAAGGTTTACGTTTAACAAGCTCAAATTTAGGAAGATTTCTATTTGTATGAGGTAGATTAGCTTTTGGAGATAGATTTTTAAAAGGTTGATTAGGTAAATGGATTGGAGGTAGATTATTTTTTGGTGGTGAACAAGGTTGTGTATTATATTTTTCTGTTATCTCTGCAACAAACAGATATAAAGAAATAATCAGTAAACAACAAACTCATAAGCAAATAACACATTAGTAAAGTCCCATGCATGAGTCAGTCGACACATGCATGAGTCAGGCAACACATGCATGAGTCAGTCGACACATGCATGAGTCAGGCAACACATGCATGAGTCAGTCGACACATGCATGAGTCAGGTCTGTATATTTACGGGGTACTGTGATATAGAACTAGGATTTGACTATGAGTTAACGCTTTTTTGTCAATTCCTCTTAAGCTAAAACATGTCTTCATGATGGGCGGCGATACAACTACTTTGACATGAGACACATCTATGTATTAAAATGCAAGTAAATCATAGCTTAGAAAGCGCAACTACAGTCTATGTCCGGACTTTGGTGTGCAGTCGTCGTGCGTGGTAAATCATAGCTTGATCAATAGCTTGATAAACCATGCACTGATGGGCAAATGTTTGTATCCTGGCAATTGGGCCTATACCGATGTTAATCTAATACAAATACTCAGTTGTATTTCATATACCATCTTAGGCCTATAACATTGAACCAGGTCTGCTCAAGTTCTAAACACTCTATACTAGCGCTAGGAAGTCCAACCCAACATAATCTATTTGATTTGATCCATTCACTTTTTGCCTATAAAAAGTTCTGCTTCTAAGTATATCAGCGTAATATTTGTATACACAACGGCAGGGGCTTGTAGTCTCAGTTTAGCGCGACATCTATTGTATACATTTAGTAGTAATGACTCATATATAATCAACAAAACTCATGTGTAAGTAAATAATAAGTCCGTAATAAGCAAATAACTCACGTATAAAGTCACTAATAATCACTAGTAAAGTCCCTAATAAGCAATAAATCATATATAATAAACAAAACTCACGTATAAGTCACTAATAACTCACTAATAAACAAATAAGTCATGTATAAGTCAATAATAAGTCACTAATAAGTAACTAATAAGCAAATAACTCATGTACGAGTCATGAATAAGCAAATAACTCATGTATAAGTCACAAATAAGCAATAACTCATAAACAATAAACATAAACAATAATTATTAATTCATAACTGATTAATTCATAACTGATTAATTCATAACTGATTAAAAATAAACAATAATTAATCAAAATAAGCAATAATTAATAACTGATTAAACATAATCAATAAACTCATAAGCAAAATAATTAAAAAATTAGGGTTAGGGTTTAAGATCAATACTATCAAAGGCCTTCGAAGTCGCCATCTCCATTTTCTGACGGGTTTCAATACATCTATTAGTCGCAAGATCCATTTCCTCACGGATATCCATCAGAAACTAATTAGGGATTTTGATCGGAATCAATGGAGGTTAATGTAACCGGAATAAACTAACTCCGGCGATGATAAACGATTTTCCGGCGGTTGTGTGTTTTAATTAGTGTGTGTGTGTGTATTCGCGATGTGTGTGTAGAGGGAGGGGATGTCTGTTTGTGTTTGTTAGTAAAAAGAAATGACGGTTATTAAAATAAAAAGAGGGAGTGGGGAGTATTTTTTGTTTTAATTTGGGCCTTTGGATGATAAATAGATTGGATGGTGGGGATTAGTCCATGAGGACTTTGCAAATATTAGGGACTTTATAGAACTTTTGGCTCGGATACACAACCAGAAGCCCATACCACTATCAAACCAGTTATGCCAAACACTTATATAAGTAGTACACAAGATTTACCAAACCAGTTATATGAAACAATATTGACGCTCCAACTGTATTTCAAGCTAATATCAAAATCGTACCAATCAAGATGACCATCCAAATAGCAATTGCATTATCAAAATTAATGCAACAAACATAATTGTAGCTCTTACATAAATTCATAGTATAAGTGAATTCTTCAATACTAGTAGAGTGCCCGCGCAAAGCGGCGGCGAGTACTTAATGACGATTTTTGAAGCAAACAAATGTTACTATTTTACCTATCAAGTTCGTATTTACATTAATTTAAAATGGTAAAAAAGTTAAAGCAAAATAAACCCGCTAAAAATGGAAATAAAAAAAGTTAATAAAATTTAACGAAATTGATATTGAATTAAAAAGCACAAAATTTTAGAAAATATGATGAATTTAGATTATGAAAATAATATTTTATCTCAAAATTAAAGATGTTATTTTAATATATTGTTACAAAAGTTTGTTACAAAAAAGTTGTTACAAAAGGTTGTTAAGAGGAAGATATATATTTAACAACTTGATTCATATATAGTGAAAAAGTCTTAAAATTCAGCCAAAAAAAAGTTTGTTACAAAAGTCCCAAATGTTTTATAATATAGTAAGAAGTAAGATAAGATAAGATAAGATTAGTAGTTATAAGAAACTTGTTTCAGTTAATAGGATCAATACACTTTCTGAATGCAATGGCATAATACACATGGATCCCACATACATAAATCAATGTAGAACAGACGCTACCAACCAGGAAGAAATAGTCGAGTCAATGACTCCAAGCAAACCAAATAATCAACTAACCAAAAACCATGTAAAACCAAATCTGCCCTCCCTAGTGGCAATAACCAGATGTCGTACAAGTAGCATAAACAATATAAAAAATGAGCTCAAAATCGGATAAATAAATGCTTAAAAGGCAATAACAAATAACCTGGTGAAAAAAATGCATGAATATCTTCATTTTCATGACACTCAGAGGTAGTCCTGTATAATCCCATATCCAAACACCCTATATGTAGAAGAAAATTCCTAAGAGACAACCGGATAACAAACCTGGTGGCTAAAAGAAAAACAACGCACCAAAGCTAACCAGTGAACGATCAGTGCGATAGTAAACCACATAGGTTTTCCTTGTGATAAATTTTTTTAAACCTCTTATTATAGACTGATATTTTTGTGTTGCTAATCGATAAATTGCGCCCAAAATAATCACAGTTGCAACCTCATGATGTTACAACATTTGTTGCAACATCAGTATTCACTAATCGATAAATGAGCACTTATAAGAACGATAATTTAAAATACACATAGCCCAGATTTACTTATAAAGATATGCACAAACTATCTCAAAAAAGATATACAAACAACACAAAGAATAGAGTGATAAAATCAAAAAGGCTAAAGATAAAAGTTGAGGTTAACATACCATTTGGCTTCTATTTATATTATGTAAGCATTAATCACTTGTGCCTTGTAGAATGATTAATCCTAATTACAAAAGGAGACTTACAACACGTTCACCCAGATTCTCAGTGAAATTTTATCTTGTTGAAGAATATGTCCCTCCAATTTGGTATGATAAAGATTAAATAGGAACAAAAAGATAATCAAGAAAAGCTAAAGGATAGAAGCTTGAGATATCACAAATATTCATTCATTAAAACTAATGGTACATCGATCTTCCAAGTAATACGATATGCCGCATTTTCATCATATGGCAGTATCTCGGTGCTCTATAAGTCAGGGATCATATCCTCAAGTCTATGTTGAGAATACCGAACAGCTTTCAATCTTGAGAATGACAAAGCATACTTCCTTGATGAGGTCATTTGTAGAAGATAATCCAGATCATGATTGAAGAAAAACATCGGGTTTATGTGTAGATGACCTCAATGACCTTCTATCTATAGTTGCGGTCCATCAGTATTAGTCTGATCTACAGGATTTTTCCAGTTTACTCCATCAGTAAGAGCGTTGTAGACTTCATGCAAATGGTACTCCAACTCCACCTCGTTACGAAACCACGTCTTGATGCGTTGTTTTTCTTATCATTGAAATTCATTTGTTTAGCCATCCAGACATATACAACATTGACCTCACCTGTGTGTTGCACCACTGTGCAATTTTCAGGAATGTTAGCAGGAGCATTGGCTATCATTTCATAAAACCATGTTGGTTCTTGTGGCTATGGTTCAACTGGTTCTATTGCCCATGCCGGTGCAGGTTCTTCAACTCTATCATCTTCAAAAGGAGGATTAGGGTGAAACAAACCAGTCGGACCAGGAGGAGCGTGTGTGCTCATGCGAGCAGTATCAAGCTCTAAGTCAGAGCAGTCTGATTTATTTCTTTTGGAGTTTGAATTTGAGCGATGACAACTTGCCTTGTTGGATGGACCTGTAGAACCAGAAGCTTGCTTGCTGGTCCCATCTGATGACTATGAAGGTGCTGTATGAGGACCGGTAGATTTTCTATGTCTTTTCAGTGGGGGGACTCCGGGATCTTGATGGTCTTCATCATCATCAGGGTGTGAACCCCCTGGTGAGTAATCCGGATGATCATCATCTTCCGGGTGCTCTTTCCTCTTTAGCCTCTCTTCCTTTTCCTTTTCCTTTTCCTTTTCCTTTTCTTTATAGGCCAGCATCAACTTGTCATGCTCTTAGAATCACAAATATTTTACCCCAAGTTAGACTTGATTTTTAGAAAAAAAATTAACTTTATAGTTACACACTGGGAATACACTAACTCGTTTTTTCAATGATTAATTAGGTAGTTAGATTTTTTTTGTTTCAAGAAATATAATATATCCACTATCAACTACAGCCCAAAAGCTTTTTAAAGTACGGTCTCGTGACATATCCTTTTGTCACAAATAATTATCTACCTTTAGGGAAAATATATCATGCGAGTATTTTTTTACTTTTTTGAATTGTTTGGAACCATTTTTTTTACTTGCTTAGTGGTATTTTTAGTTGTATTTTGTACCCATTTTGCCACCATCCAGTTAGCTTCATGAACAGCTCTCACAAATACTTAATCAAATATTAAATTAAATCATTGTCTGTGCACGTTCCGGTAAATTTGTATTTTACGTTTTGGCAAACGTTTCAAGTCAGTATGATTAAAAAAAGTATTTCATTATAATATAATCAACTTTATGAATACAAAGATTTAAAGAGCTACACTTGTTTCAACCCGTTCCTTTTGAGCTTCTCTTTATTGTAAATACACCTTTGACCTGTTAGATATCACGTACCCAAAACAACTAATCAAAAGATATAGGGGTGTTAGTAACCACCTTCATTGTTTTAAAAAGGTTTTTAAAAGTTGGATGGTTTAAGCAACCCCTTGAAAGTCCAATTACCAAATTAGTAAACTGCTATTAGCTCACACTGCAATTTATGGTTTGATAAACATGAGAAATTTCATATGTAATCGATGAAAACTTTGCAACATGATATAGCTTATATGTAATGAGAAAATAACAAAGTATATACAGCAAAGCTTACCATCCGATCACTGAAAACACTCCTCTCAGTTAATATGAGAGGTTTCAGTCCTCCATATGACCTCCTCTAGCACGACTCTTGCCACGAAGACATAGTTCTGGAACGTGTATGCATACCTTTCCGGCTCAGCATAAAAAGCAACTAATATGGTGAAGTGATCTGGTCCAATATCTTGGCACTTGTCAATGGGTTCAGGAACAATCTCAATAAGATCATGAAGCTCAAGTGTTTTGTTGGCAATCCTGTGCAAAAAGGTCGACTTGCCCACGTTTATGTTACCTTTCACAAAAAAGTAAGTCGCTTGTTTTGTGGCACAACATTGGTAACATGATCATCCTTTAATTCTTCATCCACACTCTATTCGATGAACGTGGTCATACTTTGATGTGGTTTCTATGCACGATTCCAACAGAACTTCGTAGAAACTCTACCATAGTCTGACTTGATTCCCTATAAAACTAAGAGCACTAAAGAAAACACACTGATTGTTAAACGTTCATTCATTAACTTGACTAATTCTTGTAAAACATCATTAAGGAGAAAATTGAAAATTCACATTGGCTCCGTTAACTATTGTCCTAACTGCCGATTTAAAGGCATATCAGAACACACTTCAAAAAAGAATAAGGAAAAAAGTTGCTGAATCATCAGTTCATTTAATTCCATTTCGATAGCAAAAGCAGGTAGAGAGAAGGGGCATACACATAAACTGGTCTAATTTATTCTCTATTAGCCTCAATGTGTGAACTTACAATCTCAGTTCTATGCTATAGAAGAAAAAGAAAATAACTGAGAATATATCTCATGGTAGGTAGCGCACAAGATATGAATCCAATGAATTTGAATGTTGGAAAAAATTAAAAATGAAACATAAAGAAACTGCTTGTGGGAAAGGAAAATAAGTTTTCCTTAAATTCTTAGCATTTTATTAGAGTAACACGAATAAAACAATAGAAACTTGTACCTAATGCCACCCTAATAAAATGGAAGTAAATAGAAGATTGAAAGATAAGAAAAGAACAGTGTAACTTAAACGTTCAGTTTGCATTTATTAACCACGTCTTTTGTCTCACATTCAGAATTGTCAGACAAAGTAGCTTTGACTCCAGACCCTGCTGGTTAGTGTCTGCTTGAGTATTTGTGTTCAGACCTGCTTCAAATTGGATTAAATAGTCAACATCTTAGTTTCCACAACTTAGTGGAAATGAAAAAAGGAATCTTACTGACTACACCAAGCATCGCAGACCAGTACTCTGTATATCATATTATCATATGTACTTATTCTCGAGAAAAACATAACAAAACATGGAAGTTCATAGTTATTTTCCAGGGAGCATGGTGATACGAAAGTAGGTGAGTACATTGCATATGTTCAAAACCAAGGGACGCTTAAAGATGTAAAGATATCAATAGCATGGGCCTTTGGCTATGTCATTCACGAGCCGATAGTTATAGAATCAGGTAGCTCTGCGTCTCTGACAGCTAATAAGTGCCAAAAAACGATGTAGTGGCCATTAAAACACAATATTAAAGATCATATTAGTGCAAGTGATTATGAAAGAGGACGTGTATGTTACTGCATATGCCAAGTTGCCAACATAGACTATGTGCAAAACCTTAATATCAAAAACCAAAGTCTTTTTTAATGCATACAACCCTTGTATATTTATGTATAGATCAATGATTTAATATTTTGATTCCAGGGAGAGGGTGTGACTGGTTTTTAGTAAGAAAAGTTCTTATTTGACCACATGGGCCTATGTTTCCATTGTATATCTGCAGAAACATACATTAAATATATTTAATCTTAGTAGTTAATATTACCAATAGTA
Source organism: Glebionis coronaria (assembly GCA_025667525.1). Classification (NCBI taxonomy): domain Eukaryota; kingdom Viridiplantae; phylum Streptophyta; class Magnoliopsida; order Asterales; family Asteraceae; genus Glebionis; species Glebionis coronaria. The sequence continues at coordinate 82,442 of JANFOE010000151.1, read as the reverse complement.
ACTTTTAAGAGGCTAAAGAGTATCAGATATATGTATATAATACGAAGTTGATAACATCTAATTGATTTGAATTCGAGACATTTTAACCAAGATTACAAGCCTAAACCTATATAGCAAACCCCCGAGGTTCTGATATTTCATTTCCTAAGTTACATCAATCATTGTCTCAATATCCCATCACCTGTTCTTACTGTCCTATTCATGGAGCCATTTAAGAAGATCCATTCTTCACTTCCTAAATCCTTCATGAATCACGAGTTATAGCAATACCCGACTAATGATTTTTACGTCAATACTACTAAGGTCCTGTTTGGCTAAGCTTAGTCTTAATTAAGAGCAGAAGTATCATATACTTAAAACATGTATAAGAAGACAATAACCATGAGCCCTTATAAGAAAGAAGAAAAAAAAAGGAAAGCAAACTCTATTAAGCAGTAGGCGCTCACAAATACTGAAACCACATTCTTAACACTCAAAGTGAAGACCACCGCATCCAAGGTTGCTATAAATGACAGGGTGATACTAAACACTGAAAACGGCTTGGGTATAACAAATCAACTCTATTCACAATCCCGATTTTAGTGTTCATAAACGTGTGTATACACTTGTACATTGTCAGAAAATATGAAAGGTGTTGATCTTTAAATCCAAGTGGGTCCCAACATAAAAAAAGGAAGGGTTTTACCGGCTTGATTCTTTGCGGCAGTGGGTTCGAGCCCCATGGATTAGCCGGCCAAAAGGTGAAAAACCATAGTTACCAACAAAATAAATCTGAATGGGTCATTATGTTCTGTAACTTTTTTCGTTTAGCTAGATGCTCTGATAGCCGATGTAGTATCAGTTATGAAAGCGAGTAAGGTTTTGTTTATGCAGCCTGCTTTTTGGCCTGCTTCTTTTGATCTAGAGTCATGTGTATTATTATCCGCTGCGCTCTCACTTCCAGCAAGATCCATGAGACTATGTAGAAATTTTAATGAGGTAAGAAACAAGTAAAAAGGAATAACTATATTAAAAAAAACCTAACTCCATCCAAAAGAACTCAAAAAATTAAAGAGAATCATTTTTTATTCAATAAATATCAGTCACTTTATACAGGTATGGCCTTAAGGGGTTTGGATACCAATTTTTATCAGTCACGAGATGTGAAAAAAGACTATTGCTCCTTTCCTGAATGTTAAAACACCTGAGAGCTAAAAATTATACTCACTTATCATGGTAGGTTGTAACAGATTAGTACAAGATCCTTTCTGAATGTGAATCCCCCGTACCACCTGAGAGAGGAAACCTCCTGGGAGTACCTAATAGTTACACATCAATACCAAACATTCACAGCAACAGTGGCATCATAGGGAAGAGGGATCCTATTGTCCGCCATTGAATGTAAACATAGCACTAACGGTCGACTACACGACTGGAAGAACAGAACTGAAGAAACTTCAACACCAATTCATATCCTGATATAATGTTCACTACAAGGTGAAAACAGAAACAAAAGATCAAAAACAAAGTAAGTGAATACCTTGTGTCTATGTTCAATAAAATACAAGATTTGGAACACACAGTAAATAATAACAACACTCACTTCCATAACAAATCAATAGTGTAGCAATTCGTAACTTTAGGATCAATATTTATAACACGACTTTTATTTATCATGTTTCGTTTTGTAAAAAAAAAAGATATATTCAATTCACGATGAATCGACAAGGTTATGACTTTAACATATAAAAAAAAATGTGTGTCATTTATTATTTATAGCAAGGTTGACATCCGTTATTGGCCGTAAATATCCTTGTTATGACATAGAAATATTTTTCTTATCATTATTTATTTATTCGTTTTATGGATATTCTTCGTAAATTTATGATAAAACTTTAGTTGTCATTCGTTTATATGATGCATTAATGTTTAGTAAATAATAAGCCCTCATTTATATATCGAAATATAAATGTTCTTCGAATGTCAAAGTTTTTATTTTATATTGAGCATTTATTTTTCGTGTTTTACATGTAATTTTTATATCGCGTAACTTTTAAAATATCGGGCTTCGATAATATCCACTTACCAAAAATTTAATATAATAGGCAAACTATATATTCCTACTAAAACTAAAATGCTCGTTTGAAAAATTGTCTTAAAAATAAAATAATATATGTTGATTACTATTAGCAACTACTAGTCATTTCATTTTAAATGACACGTTAGTAGTTTTTGTCTAATCGGTTGCATAGTAAATTTATACACAAACACATGTCCTTGTGATTTCGATGGTTGAATTTCACAATTACAATGATCTCATAACATTGTTAAAAGAAGAATGCTACTCATCTTCTCTTATCATTCTTTCTAACCGAATACCCATAAAAAACAAAACAAAATTATCATTCTTTTTTTTAGCTATTTTGGTTATCTCTTGGAATGATAACTGGTGTTCTCTCAATACTTGACCGTGGGTTGATTGTAGGAATTTCGAGTTAGTGTTCCTACTCGTGTTCTATTTGGATTTCGACAGACTATCGCTTAGAGGTAAACTTTAAAACAACATACACGAGTAGTACTTGCGTTTGGTTAAGACTTTATGATGATAAAAACCATGCATGCGAATATAAGTATAAGGTGAAGCGTTTATACATATACATGGTGATTACAAATTTTAGAGATATAATTACAAAAGAAGACATGTCTACTATAATTAAATTACTTTGATATTTTTACATATGAGAAAAATGAATCTTTTTGTTTATACCACCTACGTAAATCAAAGAAGCATTGCTTTAACTAATAAAAATTAAAAGCAAACAAAAGAACATGAAATATGGAACAAAGATTGAAGAGCAGAACTATATGTTATCTTCATGTGTTTAAAAAGCAAATTTCCATTTTTGGTCCTTGAATTATTAATTTAGATACAAATTTACAAAAACACTTTCGGTCCTTGTTCATTTTATGCCTTTTAAAATCTAGTCCAAAATATATTTTTAGAAAATCTTTATACCTCTGAGATGCGCTAATTTATTTTAGGTCGCCGTTAGAAGCTCGTGGCCTCCAATCTTATCATATTCCATCATTTCACTTCCGTCACTATTATCTCGATCGTTATCCTCGTTCGATATTGTTATGGCTAAGGTGAGTTCATAGCCTCGCTTTTACTTTTTAATTGTTTTATTAAACCCGCGAGGGGGATACATGCTATTTTTTACGAATGGACGCAAGTGCTTGAACTGTATGGTTATTTTATCTCTTTTAATCATGAACCGTTAATTACTTGGACCGACTGTACTGGTCGAGTAAACACGAATGCTGTGAATAGATCTATTGGGATTGACCTCCCCGTCCGGGTTTAACGGAAAACCGACTGGACGCACTGTATTTGAAACTTGAACGGAATAACGGATGTTAATGTTCGGTTTCATGAGCTAAATGCGATAACTGATGCTATCTGACTTTTGTAATCTGAATAATGAAATCTTGTGGTCCACTGCTTTTACTTGCAAACCTATGAATTCACTCAACCGTTGTGTTGACGTTTTAGCATGTATTTCTCAGGTACTCAGATTTAAAAGCAGCTGGAGCATGGAGTCACACTAGATATTTTAAAGGCAATAAAATATTGATTACCATTTAATAAACTTTTTGAAACTGTTTATTATTACATTATTGTTGGGACCTGTTTCTGTCTGTAAACTCTGATTTTAACTTATCGAATGGATTAAACTTTTCAAACGCCTCTTTTTGAGTCGTTTTCTGTAACGTGTGTGTTGTGCTATGAAGTAATACTCCCAAAGACCCTTCCGCTTGTATCCAAAAATTGGGAGTGTTACAGATTGGTATCAGAACACTTGTTATAGAGAACTAGGTGATTTTTATGAAACCTAGACTATAGCAGCTCTTTTGATAAAACGATTTTATTGCCTTGAACATCATCTGTGCACTCGTGCTGCCCGAAAGCTTATAAAATATGTATACTATTGTATGTAAGTGAAGGGATTATTTATATAAACATTGAGCTCTTTCTAGACATTGCGAGTAAAGTAATGGTCTTGGTAAAGTTTTGATAACTATGATAACTATTGTATGTAAGCGTGAACTCACCGCCAACTGCCGATTCTGTTGGTTAATTACTTCTGCTTTCGAGTTTGAATACTCGTCTTGTGCTTTAGAATCATATACGTTGTTTAATACACCACCATTGTAAAGTCTTCCAATCACCAGTTGATTGGAGTACGAATTTGATCGTGATGTGCCAATCTGGGCACCTATTTCTTTTGTAACACAATTTATTGTGTTCCATGATTTTCTTATCATTCTAGATGATTTTGAAGAATCATGCCGCAAAGGAGATTATTTCCTTTATTAGATTATTTGATTTGGTCTTGATCTTGTGCTTTGTGCACTATGCTTAGGTAGGTTAATTTATAATTATCACGTTGAAACGAATTCGTCACTCGTTTGAACAAGAAAATTATAAATTACCGAGCTATTAGTTTCTAAATATTAATTAGATGGGCATGACGAACCCATGTAATTAATGATTTATAAACGAGTAGGCTTAAGCATGTGGCATTGGCACAAAATGTTTCATTTCGATTCGTAGTTCGATTGTATGGTTCATCTATAGTCTATCACTATTCCAATTCAGATCGTTATATCTTGTACGAATGGCTATTTGAACTTATTTGATTTATTATTTACCTTCACGTCTCAATCCGAACGTGGCATCTACCGTGAACTTAATAAACCAATATTCTCGTCACTTTGCAATCAAGCCATCGATGAGTAACGTGAACTAAAATCCGGGACGGATTTTCTTTATGGGTTGGCGAATGTAGCAATTCGTAACTTTCGGATCAATATTTATAACACGACTTTTATTTATCATGTTTCGTTTTGTAAAAAAAAAAGATATATTCAATTCACGGTGAATCGACAAGGTTATGACTTTAACATATAAAAAAAAATGTGTTTCATTTATTATTTATAGCAAGGTTGACATCCGTTATTGGCCGTAAATATCCTTGTTATGACATAGAAATATTTTTCTTATCATTATTTATTTATTCGTTTTATGGATATTCTTCGTAAATTTATGATAAAACTTTAGTTGTCATTCGTTTATATGATGCATTAATGTTTAGTAAATAATAAGCCCTCATTTATATATCGAAATATAAATGTTCTTCGAATGTCAAAGTTTTTATTTTATATTGAGCATTTATTTTTCGTGTTTTACATGTAATTTTTATATCGCGTAACTTTTAAAATATCGGGCTTCGATAATATCCACTTACCAAAAATTTAATATAATAGGCAAACTATATATTCCTACTAAAACTAAAATGCTCGTTTGAAAAATTGTCTTAAAAATAAAATAATATATGTTGATTACTATTAGCAACTACTAGTCATTTCATTTTAAATGACACGTTAGTAGTTTTTGTCTAATCGGTTGCATAGTAAATTTATACACAAACACATGTCCTTGTGATTTCGATGGTTGAATTTCACAATTACAATGATCTCATAACATTGTTAAAAGAAGAATGCTACTCATCTTCTCTTATCATTCTTTCTAACCGAATACCCATAAAAAACAAAACAAAATTATCATTCTTTTTTTTAGCTATTTTGGTTATCTCTTGGAATGATAACTGGTGTTCTCTCAATACTTGATCGTGGGTTGATTGTAGGAATTTCGAGTTAGTGTTCCTACTCGTGTTCTATTTGGATTTCGACAGACTATCGCTTAGAGGTAAACTTTAAAACAACATACACGAGTAGTACTTGCGTTTGGTTAAGACTTTATGATGATAAAAACCATGCATGCGAATATAAGTATAAGGTGAAGCGTTTATACATATACATGGTGATTATAAATTTTAGAGATATAATTACAAAAGAAGACATGTCTACTATAATTAAATTACTTTGATATTTTTACATATGAGAAAAATGAATCTTTTTGTTTATACCACCTACGTAAATCAAAGAAGCATTGCTTTAACTAATAAAAATTAAAAGCAAACAAAAGAACATGAAATATGGAACAAAGATTGAAGAGCAGAACTATATGTTATCTTCATGTGTTTAAAAAGCAAATTTCCATTTTTGGTCCTTGAATTATTAATTTAGATACAAATTTACAAAAACACTTTCGGTCCTTGTTCATTTTATGCCTTTTAAAATCTAGTCCAAAATATATTTTTAGAAAATCTTTATACCTCTGAGATGCGCCAATTTATTTTAGGTCGCCGTTAGAAGCTCGTGGCCTCCAATCTTATCATATTCCATCATTTCACTTCCGTCACTATTATCTCGATCGTTATCCTCGTTCGATATTGTTATGGCTAAGGTGAGTTCATAGCCTCGCTTTTACTTTTTAATTGTTTTATTAAACCCGCGAGGGGGATACATGCTATTTTTTACGAATGGACGCAAGTGCTTGAACTGTATGGTTATTTTATCTCTTTTAATCATGAACCGTTAATTACTTGGACCGACTGTACTGGTCGAGTAAACACGAATGCTGTGAATAGATCTATTGGGATTGACCTCCCCGTCCGGGTTTAACGGAAAACCGACTGGACGCACTGTATTTGAAACTTGAACGGAATAACGGATGTTAATGTTCGGTTTCATGAGCTAAATGCGATAACTGATGCTATCTGACTTTTGTAATCTGAATAATGAAATCTTGTGGTCCACTGCTTTTACTTGCAAACCTATGAATTCACTCAACCGTTGTGTTGACGTTTTAGCATGTATTTCTCAGGTACTCAGATTTAAAAGCAGCTGGAGCATGGAGTCACACTAGATATTTTAAAGGCAATAAAATATTGATTACCATTTAATAAACTTTTTGAAACTGTTTATTATTACATTATTGTTGGGACCTGTTTCTGTCTGTAAACTCTGATTTTAACTATCGAATGGATTAAACTTTTCAAACGCCTCTTTTTGAGTCGTTTTCTGTAACGTGTGTGTTGTGCTATGAAGTAATACTCCCAAAGACCCTTCCGCTTGTATCCAAAAATTGGGAGTGTTACAAATAGCAAATGCTGGTGATCAGAGGGTGAAGCTTGAGTCATATTAGCGCCATAATGTAATCCCACACGAAACTTGCTTCAAAAGTATCACCACACCAACGCCTTTCGTTTTCTAAACAAGTCAACACTCATTCTAGACTTCTCGGGCTTATTTGGTTTCTTTGACTTATCGAGTCTACTATCTAAACTATTTCTAGAAACTTCTGGAAGATCAAGCCGCGGATCAACTGTGTCTGATGTTCCATTGGTGCCACTTTCAGACGCTTTCTTCTGATTCTCAACATCCGTTGTTGAGTTTTTTGGCCCGGTGCTGGTCGTTTTTTACTTTCCGAGGTCCGAAACAAACTTGTTCAAGTGTCGGATAAACTCAGGATAAAACTTAAGGTTGCAATGGCGTCCACCTGTTAGCCACAACGGTTCATACTTGTTCTTGCAAAGCTCCCATAGTTGTTTCCTGTGAGAATGATCAACAACTTCATCTGATGTTCCCTATAAACGACATAAGCAACTTAAATTTGTCCCGACTCTCATATCTTTCATCTTTTTTTTCATTAAAAAATGTAATAAGTAATCTTACGTGAATGAGGAGAACTGGGCAACTCACTAAACCAATCTTGTCAATGTTCTGAAATCAAGAAAAGCAGATAATGGGTTAACTTCATATTTACAAGAGAAAGAGAAATGAGAAAGAAAGGAAACTGTATTGCAAATTTGGTATATCATTATCACCTTGTAAATATCGAACCAATAGGTTAGTTTGACAGGATAAAGAACCCTCATGCCCGAGAGGATTGGACTGTGTAGAATCACACCTCTTAAATCAGATGTACGTGATGCAAGATCAATAGTGGGACCACTACCAACAGACTGACCATATAAGATTAGTTGGTCATCTTTTACAGCGTATTTTTCCTTAAGGCATTTATATACAGCATCAATGTCACGGTATGTGTTACACTCAGATGCCTGTTCGAAGGGAAAAATAAAGAGTAATTGTCAAATTATCTGGAACCATAAATACACATAAGAATATCTAAGGTGTTTATCAAATTAGATAGCAAACCTTTCCGGTTGATTGCTCATAGCCAGAGTAGTCATAGCTGCATATACATAAGAGAATAATTTGGGCGTTAATACATGCATAAGAAAGGTATTGCAGCAAGGAATCACCAGGAGCTGAAATGTCAAAAAAGGATTTGCAGCAACTGGAAACATTATGTGCAATTGGAAACATACCTGAAATGTCAAAAAGGATTTGCAGCAAGGACAACTATAGGTGGGAAGATCAGGTCATGCAAGTTACGGGTCAAAGGTGTTAAAAAGGACACTTACAATGGTTATTCTTTTGAAGAATGGAGCTGTTAAAGTGACTCTTTTTGTAGCATGCATATTCATATCATCTGATGTTAGAATGAGGTGAAAAGTAATACCTTGTTTTTAGTCTATTCGAGTTGTTCACCAGAAGTGCTTTCTTCTTGGCCTTATTTGTGTTGGCTTATTACTAAGGTATCTATTGCTGGTGTTTATATGGACAAGTTACTAACATTGAAGGTAAAACAGAACTGGATGGGGTTTAGAGGTATGTGAAAGACGATCTTAGAGGAATGTGTGCATGTGCAGGAATGCAATCAAGTATGTCTTCTTTTTTTACTATTGTATTATGTTTGCAGCGCCATCTTTTGATCATTGGTTGAATTTTACATAGTATAAAAATATTATATTCTTATATTATTTTATCATTCTGTCAGTAGCCCTTCAAAAATGGTTCGTTTGAGTTTGAAGGACTTTTCCCAGAACCACATATCGTTGTGTGGATACTCATCCAAACGTACACTCTACAAATGTAGTCGTAGCACTTCAGGTTGTAGAATCATCACAGGAGAAGTTTGAAACTTGCGCAAAATCAGTAGGGATTTTTGAATTGATCTGTAAGATGAGTATCATATTATTTTGATGTCCCAAGTTAGAAAAACACGTGTACAAAGTTCACGTTTCCAAATTATGAGCAGCTTTAGTAATGCTAGGTGGTAAGAATGTATAGTTTTGTAAAATTTAAAACTGAGCGTACTGACCGTTTGAAAAAAAAAGCTACTAAAAAATCAGTACCTACAAAGATAAATCAAACCCGATTGAGTTTACCTTTAAATCTGGAAATTCTTCAAATTGTTTTGCTGAAGCCAGACCTGAATCTCTCGGAAAGAAGCAGCTTGCGTGATACCATTTGGTGTTTTCATATCCATAAGGACCCAAGCTACCCGATCCCAATCTTAAGGATTTAGATTTGATCTTTTCAAAGCATTTCTTGCATGAAGATCTTCCTGACTTTGCATACTTTGCTATAACGTGAATACAAGTACAAGAGATATCGAAAAAGAACACCAGATTGATAGATAAAGTGCATCACATAACCTTCTCATCTGTTTCTTTCTTTTTTTCTTGGCCATCCTTCACATTGTGTCGGTCTATAAACACAAAAAAGAATTTTGCAGAACAAAATTTTAGATTTCAATCTTAAAAATTACATGTCATTGTCAAAGAATGTGCATAACCATGTAAAGAGGACATTTCTTTCAGTTTTTAACTCTACCAGCGCTAATCAAGTTTGGAAGAAAGATCTTATGTCTGACCACACAAAAGGGGCAATAACTATGAATATAACAGCTTGTTTATATGATTTAGATTGATTCAAGCATAAACAGATATTTACCAGGAAGCCCATAAGGAGGAGATGACAATGAGATGAAGAAGGTTTCTCTAACTGTAATTCTTGTTGTGCTGCGACCTGAGATGCAGCACTATAGAAATGGTATCATCTTGTGCCTATAGGAATGATATCATCTTCCCGATGCCACCAATTAAGGAAACCTTCACAGCCAATGGAATGTCTAGTAGCCTGCTCGATGACAAGCATTAGCGACTTAACGTAGCAGCAGTAGAATGCACTTTTATGCAGAAAATGTCACCCAGTTGCTTCATTCCACCACCATTAACAAAATTGTAGCAGCTCTCTTTGGAAGATCACAATAACAGCGCACCACTTAACCACACCATGATTAGCTTGCTCTGTGAAACAATGTAGAAACTTAGTAAATGAGTACAATGAGGCATTCAGAATAAAGAATACATGCATATTGGAGGAGGGAAGATGGGCGGGTCAGGAAGATTTGGTTAAAACATGTCAATTTACTGGAGATAAAGGTGGTACAGGTAACATTGACGCACAAATATTTTGATCATTTTTTTGATAACTAATAATGTGGAAAAACTGAAATGGGTCATTTTATGACTGGCGGGCCAGGTTGGGTTGATTCGGGTTTTTCCTGGGGTAGGGGTAGGGGTAGGGGTAGGATATGTATACATTTCACCTCGCTCATACCTTAATAAGGGCAGATGCGGCGCTGTAATGAAGCTTTCATTTACTAAATTCGGATTTTATGCCAAGTACAAAAGAAGCGACAGCAGATACCATCAAGTAAACTAAGGTGGTATCTCAGTTGCCCTTAAAAAAAATGGTATGCCAGCAGCTATCAAATAGACAATTTTTTATAGCCCATAAAGTACTCATTAAGGATAATATCTGAACATCAACAATAAAAAAACTCACCAGATAATGTTTCTCAGTAGACAACAGAATGTGTTGCCCCTCTCTCATCGCTGTATCTGGAGGGCACATAGGACTATTACAAAGGCATCTAAATGTAGTTTCTCTGACTTGACCATCATATTCATCAGTTGAATGCCACTGGCCATTTCAAACAGCTAAAGAAAGTCTCAGATTTTGGATTCCAAACAATAGAATAAACAACTCTGTCATTGTAATATTTTTGTGTTCTCTTCATTAGAATGACCATAATCATTTTCAACTTGTAGGGAAAGATAGGGGACATATCACCCCAAGAGAAGCTGGAGCATCTTTTTCGTCTAGGAAATAGGATAGAACTTCCTAGGTCACGTTTCATTGACAGAACTTTGGTGATTGTGACTCCTATTGGCTGTCACTGACCACCCTTTTACGACGTCCACGGCTGGATCCAGTAGATGAATCAATGTTTGCGAACGACCCTAAAAAGAGAATGCAAGAAAACCTCTTCTGCATATACATCATCACTGGTCTGCTGCAGCTAGATCCTGCTTCTGCTTCTGTTTAGTTAGTGTACGCATAAGAAAAGAAGTAGTAATGTTAACCATCTCCTAAATAGATGGTTTATATCAGCAAAAGTCAACTGCGACACGTTTTGTACCTTTTTTTATCACCAGCCCCACAACTAATAAGTAAGGAGTAAGTACTTGTCTACTAATCGTGTTGCCACTCATTGGATCGATATTTTTGGACTGCCAAAACCAACGACGTAGGAAAACTATAATCTAGATTTTAAGAAGTGACCCGGAAAAAAGATAAATAATGTATCCCTCATTGCATGATCTCTCCATTATCTGAATTTTAAACACAACCATAATTGAAATTTACACATATGATATGATTTACATATAGTCACAAACTTACAGAAACGCCAATATGTGCATCTTTCTAAGTTAACGATCAGCTTACAACTTCACCCAAAATTACTTTAGAAAGATTTAGAAACATGAATTAGTAGATAATATGCGATTCCAAACACCCTTTTATCAGTTTACAACTCCAGCAAAAATTATATTGTGACATCAGACTCGAGGTGCACTTGCGAGCCTTTTCTGGTCTTCTTGTGACATCCTTCCTCGATTCTGGCAACTTGGTGACGACCCATGAGTTCTAGGCAAATCACAAAACACATAAACATGAAATGTAGATTGGTGGATGATGCAAAACAACATCGACTTATTTCAATTCCAAAATAAAATAAAGAAACACATATTCATAAGTATCATAATTACTGAAATTGAATAGCAAATGACGAAGATAAGTTTGGTTTAAGAATATTAAAAAATAAAAAGAGGACTTACAGAGATGCCAGTTCTGATGGTTTAAGAATATTAAAGCCATGGTGCACAACCAACACTCAATTGAAACCTTGAACTCCTCTTCTCATCTTGGATCTGGGTTCTTCTTAATATGTTATAGCTAAAAAGATTAATGATGGTTTTATGATATTAGGTTTTTGTCAAATTAGGAATGAATGAATGATTGATAAAGATGTTAATTACTTTGATCTTCGATTTAAGAAATCTACAGAACTTTTAATCATCAAAATAATTGGTTGTAGAGATGGTGACGGGCTTTAGGGTTTTGTGTGTGTTTTTCCGTCTGTCTGTGGCAACCATAATAAAAAAACAGTATTAATACCGACGGTCAAAACGCCGTTTTTTTTTAAAACGCAACCTTTTTTAAAACTGCGTTTTGTAACAACGAAATTCGGAATTTTTTGAGATTTTTTAGGAAAAAATCAAATTCTATTGGTTTAAAGGTGCCATGTCACATATGACTGGGATTAGAGGTGTGGTTTCAAGTCATACTTATATATATATATATATATATATATATATATATATATATATATATATATATATATATATATATATATATATATATATATATATATATATATATATATATATATATATATATATATATATATATATATATATATATATATATATATATATATATATATATATATATATATATATATATATGTATATATATATATATATATATATATATATATATATATATATATATATATATATATATATATATATATATATATATATATATATATATATATATTATATAGGTATAATTATGATTTGAAACCACACTTTTTAATCCAGTCATATCCCAGACACATCTTTTAGCCAATAGGATTTCAAAATTTCCTAGAAAATCTCAAAATTCCACGAAATTCCAATTTGAAATCGCAATATATTGACAATCGCTTTCTGGAAACGTAGTTTGAAAACTTCCTTTTTTTAAAATTGCGTTTTGAAAAAGCATTCTTTCTGTTGTAAAAAAATTTGAAAAGGGGGTCGTGATATTCGAACAAAAGACCTTTTGGTTGTGGGTTGTCGTGTTTTCCAATTGGGCTATTGTACTGTTTTTGTTTTATAATGTTAAACCCCTATATTTATTGTCCTGATTATTAATAAGGTCAATAAAAAATATATTGTTTGAAAGAAATTATTTGAACTAGGTAGGATACGAATCTTAAGCCAGTTAAGAGTATATCTTTTTATTTACAAAAAGATTATCCTTAGAAAAACCCTAATTCGTAGCTAAAATAAAACATACGTAAAATCAGGTATGCATTTATTCTCGAACCTACTCTCTAACCTAATGAAACTGTGTTTTTCTATTTTGTTTTGCAGGTTAACTCTTCCATGTATTGGTATAGGTATTGAATTTAAAATTTCTAAAAGGTATGTGCATACTTCTCAATAATAATGAAAAACAAAATTCTTTAAATCGTGTACGGTGTTTGCCTACGGGATGCTGGATGGAAAGAAAGGGGAGAGATATCAGAGGAAGAAAAACAAGCAATTGGATTCAATAAATAGTTCACAGCTTTGTACACAAACCAACCGGCTGGAGGTGTTTTATTAGGTCTGACCCATATATATTTTTCCCACTGTGTATTATCACTAGTGCCCACAATACAAGAATGTTAACCCAACATAAATCTAACTACATTGCATATTCTCACTATTATTGTACTAATAATACGTACAATTTATGCAGGTATACACAAATCACTACTACAACGCCACTATTGGACATCCAGAGATAATGATACGAGCTAAAGATAAGACGTGCAACTAATAATTCTCTGTCTTCGTCCATAAGATATGCACTTTTCCAAGGGATTCCTGCACTAACAATAGCTAAGATGAGAGTGATGATGATGAGAGTGATGATGATAAGAGTGAGAGTCCAGATTCTGAGTATAATCAGGTTCAAGTTTTAGGCGTCAGCTCTTATTTCAGGTAATTTTTGACATAATATGTGGATCTATTGTCCCCTTTTGAATATCAGCAAGGGTAGAACCAAGTACTTATGAATGGGTTGTTTGATATGTCAAAATTAAGCTCAAAGGTCACTGGACTACCCAAGAGTGGGAACCGAGCATAGCTTTTTGAAAGACATAGGCCGGGCAAAGTATCATAGCATCACTGATGAGGAAGCATTAGAAGGTACATAAACGTTGATTTCTTCAGCTCGAATTGAGCATCACTGCTTTTTTAATTGTTTTGTTTTGTGTGTCTTTTAAGACACTGTTTAGACTAGAGCGTATAATCCTGGACTTGAGACATCTCATGCACTGCGTATCTAGAGAAACTGTGTCCAACTTTACCAAATGGAACGAAGGTTGTTCTTAAATATAGTGGTAGAGGAGACAAAGATGTTCATATTGCCATCAAGTATCTGCAGGTTTGATGGTGTTGATGCAAGAGCTAAAGGCACCATAAAAGTCATAATATATCGGAAAAGGTTATGTTGTATGTTCTTACTTCTTCTTTCTATATGTTTTTGTATACCACATGAATATTGAGTGATTTTTTTTCTTATTGCTAAGCCAAATGACTTATGTTATTATGATCAGTACATTGGCAGTTTATGCAAATAATCATTAGCTGACCTTCTGAATTACAGTAATTTTTGCACCACCGAGACACTATGATGATCCGACAGTAAGGAGTCTTAATGGTTGCAGAGTTGCTTATCATATCCTAAAATATATTACAAATGTTGAGGTGATCATCTCAACTATTAATTTGTAGACTATGCTGAAGTTGTGGCAAAGGAAAAGGACAAAGGTAATAAACCAATGCAGAATAAGGAGTAGACTACAACAAATGATGCGAAAATACCTGATGTGGACTCAGGAACTGCAAAAGCCGAGGATAAAAAAAGGCCAAGGGTATGTAGCCGATGGAAGTAGAAAACCGAATGCCACAGCGACTGGTGATGTAAAAAGGGCTGATGTGGATATTATAACACCACAAGCTAAATGAACAACACTCAGTAAAAAGACTTCAATACAGGGGTGATCTTGAAATAAGTTATGCTTTAAAGCTAAAGGTGATTCTATTTACCTATTACTACTTCCCGTCCATTTATATTCATTATAAAAAATAATATGTGGATTCTATATTCTACGTCAGACCACTATAAAAGTTTCTCCTGAACTAATTGTAATAGTGGTTACTTGGGAATTAAATACTGGAACGTCTTTTACTCCTTTGCTCTATTATGATATTAGTCAAAATAAACGTTTATCAAGTGAATTATTTCAAACATTATTATTTTTGAGTCTTTGTAGTATGTTTATGTAATTGTGGTGTTGGTTTGTGGATTAGTATTGTATTATCAAATATTCCTCATAAAAAGAGAAGTTTGTTTATTTCAAACATGAGATGATTTAATTTTCAGGGTTACAAGGGAATTACTATATATGGGGAGCTTTTAGAGGCAAGAGGAAAGAATGTTCATCAGTTGTGGTACAAGAAGGGTTTAGGGGAAGATAATACATATGCTGAGATAGAAACGGAAATGGTTCATGCTGATGATGGTCTGCAGTCCAAACGCCCCTTAATTCAGAAGTAAAACAATCCCTCAAAGTCTGGTGCAAGCATTAGTCATGTGAATGGACCATCAAAGAAGCGATTGTGTTTATGATCGGTCGCTGAAGCTATATAGAGTATGGAAGCTTGCACAAGATCAGCAACCAGCTAAGCATATAATCTACAGTCAATAGAAATTCTAACCGGAATTGAGTATGTTGATCAGATTGCACTCTTGGGGCGGTTTGAAGTCTTTATGCAATCTTGAAATATGTGTGATAGTTGTTCAAACAGAATGGACTCCTTGCCTGATGCTTCTTTCACGATATTGTCCTCGACGATTCAGAGAGGTTACTTCCCTTGGTAGCATCTTCTTCGAATGCAGGCTGACTTCATGTGCGCTCTTTGCCTCATGGAGAATGCTGATATATATCCTTAATTCCTTATAGCTTTCATACAGTAAATAATCTCAACTTGAGGCACGCATCGAAAACATTTTATCATGTAATTTCAGGTAGAACAAAGCCTTTATTTGGGTTCATAAAGTCGCTAACTACCTGCAACAAACAAAATAAAACCTTTGGTTGTAGATAATTTGGGACCCATGCGGATTAAAATAAATATAAATACTACTGATATATGTATTTTAATCATGCATTATGTTTTATTTGTACTTGTAATTAATTTATTCTGTAACGGCAAGATTTTTTGTCTAATGTGCAACGATGGAAGGATTGGAATAAAACGCGATTGTCAATCGCGAGGTCCTTGGAAGGGCTACAAGGTACATAACAACATTACTTTTTCATATTCTTGGTCTCTTCAAGAAGAAGTTGTCCCTGCCTATCTTCTTGATCGCGATGTGACAACTAACAACACATGCAAATGTTTGTTTTTTGAGGAGGCTGAAAATAATTTACCTGGTACAATTACTTTTGATGCAAAAGTAAAGGTTCTATTTCCAGGTCATAATAACCAGTTAGAGTAGTTGTTGCAGGCATGTTTTTGGATACAATTTCAACTTTCACACAGATTGAAGGTGGAAATACTTTTCCTGATTCAATTACTTTTGTTGAAATCATTGCAAATAAGAAAACGTCCATAACTTCAGCCAGTCACAAGTTAGGCCAACATGTATGCCGCAGAATAACTTTAACCTATCGCAAGTTGGACCGGCAATGATGTTCCAAACCTTACCCCAAGGAGCTGTGATGCCTAATGGGGTTCAAGTGGGAAATAATGGAGTTGTGAGACCACATCTCTTTCTGCAATAGTACCCTTCACATGCAATGAGACTACCTTTCTGCAATAGTACTTTTTTGTAGTGCAACTTATTAACGATCATATCTTGGAAAGCTGCATCTGCAATGTAGTTGCAGCCGTGGTGAGCGATCATGGATATATGCTAAAAGACAATATCTGGGAGGAAGCTTTAAAGACATATCTTAACACTTATTCCTCGTTCTACGGAAGCCTAAAACTTAATCTTTCAAAGATAATTCAACTCTGATATTATCAAACGCATTGCACAGTAAATAAAATGATGATCAATGATCCAATTCATCATGCCAGATTGGATCAACCTACACAGTTCATTATTTTCCATAATGCTGAGCAAAACTGGACTACAGGCTTTCGCAGTGAATTTGACACAAAAACTCACTGTCCTTGCTGGAAGCACATGCATTAGAACCTGTAAAGGCATAAAAAAGTATTGTGACTTTTGTAAAGGCATTATAGTATAATAAAGGCTTCTATTTTTAACCCGTGATATTTTTCAGGAATAGCATCATACGTGCAAGGAACTACATCAGGTTGTGGGAAACCCATCACCTACCCAAATCTTTATTCTAATGTCTTCCAAGTTCGGCCTCGTGTTGGTGCACGGAATGTAAGACCACATATCTTGGCTAATTTTGCAGACAGTGGTAATGTCAGCATCGTTGGGATCACACAGTCTCTCCATCATCCATCCACAAGCTTCATCTTCCTTCACAAAGGCGATTTTTTCTTTTTCATACCTTCTCTTTCTATAGTTAATGTTTATTATTGATGTTCATACTTTATATATTCTTTTATGTCCTTCAATATATTTCAGCTAATCCTTTAAGCTGTAACCCACGTGCATGAAATTGAATTGTTGAATGATGATGAATCATTAAAACTTTTAAGTTGGGATGCCTTTGGGTCCAATATTCCAATAGAAGGGTTCGTGGACCTCGCATTAGAGTTGCCACGATATTGTGTAGGTAACCCATTAGCAATTAAAGTTTGCTATTTGTTACTGTTGAAGATTTAGAAAAAAGAAAAAGCATGACAAAAATTTGGAGAAGTCAATTGAATTTTTTGAACTCACCGAAAGGAGATCTTTAAACCTACATCCAGCGTATACTGCAAAACAGCTTTGACACCTTCTGATGTACCAATTATAAAGAGTTATTTCTGCATATTGCTATTTTCTTTGATGGCGAAGATGAGGATTTACATATTGGGAATTATTTATGCTATTTTATGTTTTTACTGTCATATAATCGGTGGGGCGGGTCAGGGGTGGGTTGGGTAAGGGTAAACACATTTGTTCAAAGTTTTGTGTCTGTCTTCCATTTTTATGATGATGTAAGCAATGGGAAGATATTTGTCACAAGAACAGATCAAGCGAGAGTTCATCTGATGATGTAGAGGAAAAGCCTCCAAAGAAAAAGCTGAAGGTTATTGTCCTTTGGCTTTTTTACTTATTTTATTTTTATTAGGATTTATAAACGATGAGAGCATCTTATTTATGGAGCATATGACTAAAAATGGATCAGGTCAGGCTAATGCGCTCAATATCATACCTATTTTAAATATCACAATATGATATATGTGCAAGTTTAGATCCACTATCTATCGCGGTCTTAACAATTAGCACTTAAACTAAAAGCAAATTTAGAGGGTGTAAGAAATCTGATTGTTGAGAATAAAAAATTACTTTATAAGTTGCAATAGTCACAAACAATGAAACAACTCTCTTTATGGACCATTTTTTCTCCCTTTTTTTTCTGAAAATGAGAGAGGAAGCACCCTTAACGTCCTTTCTTGAAATCAAAGTTCTTGAAGTTGAATTCAAATTCGACTCAAGCTGCTGCAGCCTTTCAATTTGAATCTTTGACTACGCCTATTCCATGAGTAATGCTTGCTAATCGTCTAACGGAACAACAGCCTCACAATAACAACAGCCTCGTCACTCTGTACAACACCAGAAAATTCCCATCAATATGTTACCTCTATTAGCATTTTCACTATGTTTCTCATGAAACCTCTGTTTACAACTTCACCGCCTTTCTCTTTCTGAATAACTTCAAGAAGTGTATCTTTCAGCCTCCATTGGATCTTGACAGTGATAGGATCAACCTTACGTGATGATGCTTTGGCAGTATAACCAGTGGGGATGACTACCTGGTAACTATTCTATATTCTTTATGGTTTTAAAGAGAATGGAAATGAAGCAAGACGGGTTCTCTATTAAGCTTATTAATTTGGATTAATGGTTTATAATATTTATTAATAACATATCTTTTTGTGAGAAGATTCATTGGCTTACTATAGAGGGTGAGAGGTGGCTAAAGCATGTGAATACATGTATTAAATTCTCCCTATTCCTATTTGTATCGTACGAACTAATAACAAGTCGCCCTTGTGATGCCTTTTTGTTTGTAGTTCTTAATGAAAATCATTTACAGATATGTAGAATTCGACGGAGGAGCACTACCAGATGAGATTGAAGATGGATTTTCAAACCACTGCTCAAGATGGTGCCAAACTGTGTGATCATGGGAAAATCAGAAACTCCAGGAGTTTATTCAAATGACACGAACACCTTACTCAATCGGGTATGCTGAGACTTTAATAGTTTTATAAAGTATACTGGTAACTATTTTTGTTTTCTTTGGCGAATAACATTACTGGTTTACCATCTGTCAAGGCAGGAAAGACCTTTATGGAATTTGGTGATAGAGATTTCACTATTGTGTGGCTTAGGATTTTGGTTGATAACGGCTGTTATGCCTCATAACAAGAAGTAATTAGCATAACCACCCTATTCCATTTTCAAGTATTAGTAATTTTTTTTCTAGATGAGAATTAGTCGGCTAAACTTCGCTACTTTGTGACTGTTATAGGTTCATGCAGCTTATAAACGAGCTCTACTAAGCTTTCACTGAGACCAAGCGTAAAGAAAGCAAAAGGATAAGTTAATCGTTACATAATATTTTGCACACAAGACGATGAACTTATGGGAGATAATGGGTCAAAAGCGCCATTATTTGAGAAAACCATAAGTTTTATACAGATTCATTAGCTTTAACCCTTCTGCAAAAAGGTTGTTTGGCAGCTTTTAAACCAGGAGCCAAACACCCCTTCTACAGCAGAAAGGGGCATTGGATTTTGAAAAGTAAAGACAAATACGCAACTGAAAACTAACGGAACCATGACACAGGTCCATAGCTGTTGGGAAGATCTAGGTATGTAAATTGATCAAAGACAAGGAAGGGTGTCTAGAATAATCTGGAGCTTGCAGAGCATTCAACAATTGCTAACCAAGATGCCTCCATCAAAGAGGGCTATGATGAAACGATGTTTTTATAGTCTGAGTGCACAGGCTGAGATTATCACGAGGAAAATGATAGATTGTATGAAGATCAAATGTGATGAGAGTCAAAAACTTTAAAGTGCCTGGTTTCCTAAATGCGCCTCACCATTGCAGTCGTCTTAAACAAATTATAAGTACTTCATTTTACTATGATAAGTGTTAAATGTTACAATAATTATTAATAATATTTGTTTCTTTACTTTTCTTTAATTGGAATTGTGGTCACTTAATTTTTTGTTTGTTTGTTATTTGCAGTCAATGATCGAGCTAAGCCATGCTTGGGATGAGGAAGCTGGTGACGGAACTACATCGGTCATTTTTCTTGGTATACCTTTTTTGTATATTTTAACTATCATATGTTTTTTCTACTAAAAATGATTTATATCCAATCTTGCTTATGACTCGAAAACTATATGTTTATACATTGATAAGATTTGTGGCTATATGATTTATATCAAATTTTTTCCCTACTAGTTTTTGGCTATTTCTAACTCGATTTCAAAATTTGGTGATTCAAAACTTTTTCGGCTTACCGTTTTGTCGGACTGAGGAATTTATTGTCGGACTGAAAAAATTTGGAATTTTCGTAATTTCAACCACAATCAAATCACAACACATCCACTAAGATCCGTAATCCATACACATCATATCCTCTTCGAGACATCCGTTCAATGGACATCTTCGTGGATTCAACACCAACAACGTCCATGACTGAGATGAATAAAGAGAAGATGCAGAATCCAGAGGTTCAGACAAATACTGAGACTCCAATCAGTAAACCTTCTAACAAGGATTCTACCACCAAAACCGTTCATGCAATCAAATACAGGATGTCGAAAGCAAAGAAAGATGCATGGAACACATAAAGTTGCTTCAGTCACACCTTCAGGTTCTTTCAAGAGAAGACCTAAAAGGCACTCGTCTTGAAATTGGATTACGACTATTCTTTCTACTATTTGGTCAAGATGTTGAGACATTCATCAGAACGATGCTACTTAATGTGGACCATCTTCAACAAGAACTTGACAGAGACAATTTTCACGAGAATATATCCATGGAGGTCCTTTTAGCTCTCAACAATCAGTTCCATCAATTCATTGACTCAAGTGGCTTATCCAAAAACGATCGAGAGTTCACAAGCACATACTTTACCAAATATACTCTCGTAGATCTTCAAGCGTTCAAAGAGACACTTCTTCAACATATGAGCAATATAAAGAAGTCAATTGCTGAAAGAACACGCCATCAAAGGCACTTTCAAAGAAGGGTGAATCAAAGACTGATGCAGACGAAAGAGAGCACTGTCGATATAGATCAAGCATTGGATGCTTCTTCGGTTGATACAGAGAGCAGCGGGACAGAATCAGAAATGCAGCATATCAGTACCAGCTCAGGGAATGATCAAACAACCAATGATGCGGATATCAGACCCATTTATGATGATCAGCCAATGGCTATGGTACATTTAAATGCTGAATACGATGTTCCTCAACATACTGAGCAATCTGAACCCATTCTTGACACGTATCTAGTGGAAAAGGTTGATAGCAATACCACACCTGATTCATCAGATACGAGTACTAATGGAGGAGAGACTTCTCAGGATGTTAATTCTAAGATTCACGAGCTTGAAAGTCTGTTAGCTCAGAAGACTAAAGATTTTGAGGATGCCAAACTTGATTTTTCAAAGAAAAATAACAAATTTGAGGCTTACTTTGAAAAATTTGAGAAAGCAAATGTTGTTCTTGAACAAAAATTGGATCGTAAGATTCAAGATTTTAACGCGGAAAAAGAACATTTTGTGAAACAAATAAATTTGTTAGAATCAAAGTTGGCTTCTCAAAATCCAAGTCCTCCGCCTGCTTCACGAACTGAAATATCTGTGCAACCTATCGACACTGTAGACAGTAATGACGCGACTACTGATAACGACATATTTGATAATATGAACATTAAGTTAGAACAACGTGCCGCTAACTTACTTCTACAAAATGAGCAATTAAAAGCTCAGATTCAGGAAAAGGTTTTTGCACTTACTGCTGCGAAAAATGAATTAAGGAAACTAAAAGGAAATAGTGTGGATACTAAGTTAGCAAAACAGTCAGTCTTGGGGAAACCTCCTTCTCAACCAGTCAGAAACTGCTCAGTTGCTAGACAACCGAATGCGTTTAAATCTGAACGACTCAAAACGTCGAATCTGAGGTTTGCATCCCAAGTTGACGTGTGTAGCAATTTACCTAAACCAGTCACTCCACAATCTAGACCCTCCTTAAGAAAATCCGCTTCTGCAAAGCCCGATCACATGAATGCTTCAACCAACTCTAGAAACAGCTCCAAGAACATGCCTAGGCGTAGTTCAAATGACACGGGTCATAAAAGCTATCTAGAGGATGCTAAAAACAAGAGACAAGCAAGAGATAGGACCAAACCACAACCTAGGAGCGTTGTTCACACATCTAGGAATTCTAGACCCTTCTATGATGTGCACAATTTTGCCAACCCTAGGAACTCTAGAGCCTTCTCAGATGCTAAGCACTTTGTTTGCACGAAATGTAACAAATGCGTGTTTAATGCCATTCATAATGATTGTATCACTAAAGTCCTGAACAAGGTGAACCAAAAAGCTAGAGCAGCTCAGAGACGGAACCCTAAAGGAAATAGGTTTTCTCCAACTAAGTCTTCCGCTGTGCATCAGAAAACTATGTCTCCTCGACCTTGTCTTAGATGGATACCAACGTGTAGAACCTTCAAAACAATAGGTATTAGGTGGGTTCCTACTGGAAAGATATTTCCCTCTAGCTCGAAAAAGGTTCAAGGTGAACCCCCACATGGTTCTCATCAAGATATCGCTAACCCACATGCAAGCATACAAACTACTGATGAAAGTGCAGGTAATAAAGTAAAGGTTCAACAAGAACACAAAGGTTTTCCATATTCATACCGCTCAACAAAAGACACTCTCAGAGTTTGTAATATTAAGATTTTGCTAGGTTCAATTGTTGTTCTCGGTATCTTAACGAATTGATTACCGGCTTAAAGTACGACTCAGTTGTTTTTGGTGAAACAAATATTTTTGGTTGTTTTTAAAATAAATGTGCAAACATAAAAGTAAATGAGCACTTAAAATAAATCTAAGTCTAATTAAAATAAAAGGGCAAATATTTAAAAGCTTGACTGAAATTAAAAGGTACTAAAAGTAAATAACGCAAACTTAAAACTATCTAAGGCAAACTTAAAACGCAACTAAAACTTAAACTAAGGCAAGGCTAAAATAAAGCTAAGGCAAATAAACTTAAAGTGCGAGTAAGGAAAAAGGCGGGAAAAATAAAGCTTGAAAATAGAAATCAAAGACAAAAACTAAAAAGAACCTGAATACAGCTCATTCGGAATAATCCTTCGTTCGGAACAATCACTCATTCGGAATGTCACCTTCGTTCGGAATGATTCTTCTTCGCTCGGAATATTACCAAAATCCTTGATTGGGAACAAATTATTCTGAATATGTCACTTATCCAAAACAATCCTTCGTTCGGAACTTTTGCTAATTCAAAGCTTCTGATTCGGAACTTCCTAAACAAGCCTGGTTCGAAACACTTCCGGATGAAGTTCTTGGTTCGGAACTTTTTGATGTTCCGAATAAACACCCTCTGGTTCGGAACTTTTGATCCGGAACTCTTCCGAATGAACTCCTTGATTCGGAAGTCTTCCGAGTGAACTAGAAGCTTTGATTCGGAACTCTTCCTAGTGAACTGGCTTGATTCAGAAGTCTCGGAAGTTCACTGGTTCGGAAGTTCCTGATTCGGAACTCTTCCGAATGAAGCACTCTGGTTCGGAACTTTTCGGAATGAACAAGAAGTGTTGATTCGGAACTCTTCCGAGTGAAGCACTCTGGTTCGGAACTTTTGGTAAGTCCTTGATCCGGAAATTTTTTATTCGGAACTCTTCCGAATGAATCAAGAGGCCTTGGTTCGGAACTTTCTGACTCGGAAGTTTCCTGGTTCGGAACTTTTTGATTCGGAAGTTCTGGCCTTGGGACCTTGGTTCGGAAGTTTTCTGAATGAACAAAGAGTCGATCCGGAACTTACCTGGGAAGATCAGAAACAGGCAAACAAACACCCCGAAGAACAGGGAAATACAGTAACACGAATCTAATCACAATTTAACGAAAATCAAACAAAATTTTGAACCAAACTAATAACAAATCATCCAATAATCATAAACAAACTATCCAAATCAATAAAACTAACAAAACTAACCACAATAATCAAAACCCACTTTGATCAAAATAAGAACATGAACATAAACATGAACATAAAAATCAAAGATTGAGAAAGGTAGATAGGAGATTAACAAGATAAAGTAAAGATTTACAAGAATTAAATGGAAACTTACTTGAAATTAAAGGAATTTAAGGTGCAAGACAAGTATTTAAATGACAAGGTAATTAAAGGTGAAAGAACTAATTGTCACTATTAGCCAACAAAGAAAAATGATTAACTAGCCTAATCTATATATAGGGGAGGATTAGGAAGCTTCCTCCCCTCCTTCATTTTCTCTTAATTACAAAATTAAGTCCTTCTTTCTTTAATCTTCTTTTAATTGCACCATTAGTCCTTAAGCCTTTATTCTTCATTAATCTTGGACTTTAAATGGTTTTGTCTCGGGATTTCTTTGAACTCGTCTTGTACTTCTTCAATAAATTAGACTTGAGTTCTTCATCTTTAAGTAAACTTCCGTCTTTTGACTTTTTCTTCGATAAATCTTTAGAATTGGTCTTGGACTTCCGTTCTTTTGGCACTCTTGACTTCTCGACTTCATCTTTCATCTTTTTCTTCATTAAAAGCCCGTAAATGCCGTATTTTCTCCACTTTTCACCTTTTCATCCTAAATCACAACAAAAACACAAACCACGCATAATTCCGACATAAAAGACATAAAATACACGTTTTGGCTCGGTTATTATTGTAATTAAGTGGTAAAAAGGATGGGTGTTTACACACCTATCAAATCCCCTACACTTGACCATTGCAATGTCCTCATGCAATGCATTAGTTACAAAGCACGTTTACACTTTTCATCATAATCAATCCATAGTGGCCTTTATTAAAGAGATAGAAAACTATAAACATTCAAAGTAAAGAAATCAAAAGCATACCTTGGGTTTTGGAAATGTCCTGAATAATCATCATTCTCAAGTTTTCACTTTCTCCAAACCAAGCTTAAAAACGAGATCATTGTTATTATAAGTTAGCAAACTAACACGAACTCATGTGGGCCAATTATTCACTTAGACTCCCTTATTCCTAGGGGTATCTCTTATATTTTATTGTTGTCTTGAATGATCACGAGGATACATTGTTGACTTATTTCGATAGTTATTTAGTCCGAAAATAAAGTGAACGATTTAATCAATAGTTAGCTAAAGGACAAAATCTTTTAAAACTGCTTATCGGGACCTCATAAAGTTCATATCTTGGCATAACTCGCTTCGTGATTTGAGACCTTTCTCGGACCGATATTTGGCAGCGACTTCATACTTCAAACCTTGAGAGACGTTCATGAAATTATGGTCTTCTCTTCATATAGGAATTTCTTCACTTGAAGTTTTGAGAGATTCATACTTGGACCACGACTTCTTCATTTTTCTCCAATCATTATTTTGGACTTTGATATACAACGATCCGCCTCCTTTTATGACTTGGATCTATTTATCCTCATACCTTGTTAGGGTCTTTTCGGATACACTTCTCCATGACTTTTGGGGAGTTTTTGATTTTCGTCGTGTGTCTCGATCCTTCATATTGATTTTCGATAAATGATTCTTCACATCACTTGGGATCTTTAGCAACAAAATATAGCCCTCATGCCTTGTTAGGGCCTTTTTGGACTCTCCAATCTTCGCATCCCGCTTCAATAAGTTATGCCTTGGCTATGAACTCTAATCCATACCGAGCAACTTTTAAACGATCTTGGGCTAGAAGCTAAGTAACTTTTCAAATCGTACAACCTTATTTATTGCAGATAAAATTATTAGCAAGCGATGGGAGAATAGGCTTATAATTAACTCACATAAATTCACGAAAGAATACCAAACTTATAATTGACTCTATCATCTCTCGTTCTCCACAGTTTAAAATCTCAAGGAATGAGACTCGTGGATGCTTAGCCTATTAAATCAAAGTTTTGGGTTTTCGAGTCGCTTATAGGATCTTGCAAATTCTTAGACTTTTTCAAGTTTAGAAATCGCATTTTAAAGTTCCCTTGATAAACGACTCTCTAGGATCAATTATAGGAACTTGCGAAAAGTTCTTGTTCTTAACCCGTGAGAGTTAAGACTTTCGCGTTTTATAGCTCCTTATATAAAAGCCTAGCAAAACTTGACTTAAACACGTTAAGGATACTAGCTAGAGTAACTTAGAATAGTAAACTCGGGTTGAGTCAAAAGATTCACAACGTTTGAAAATTAAAACCACTTTATTAAGCATTTATTCTAATAAGGAAAGAAAATAACTATACAAAGGGAAAAACTAATAGGCCAAAATAGATCAAAAATTTTGAAAAATGTCGAAAAATTGATTTTCCGGTTAAAATGAGGACAAATACAAGGAAAAGACCACTTAACTTCGATAGAAGTCCCCCCTACACTTAAGATAAACATTGTCCTCAATGTTTAAGCATGTGGGAGTAAACTACCCTACACTTAGGACATTGTGCACGTTGTTTAAATCTTGCTAAGGAAAAGACAACTAAAGAGATTCCTATTTTAATATTGAGAAATATAAAATAGTGATTCGAAAATAGTTTAGGATAGAACCGGGAAAATGGGAACACGGAATCACGGGTCGTCAAGAATCATCAAGAGTGGATCATTGAAGCTCGAATCCCTGATTAAGAAAGGAGAGGAGAGGAAATAGCAAACCAACGAGTCTCCCCTACACTTAGGATAAAGAAAGATAAAAGATAGATGCATGGGTTGCCTCCCAAGAAGCGCTTGATTTTTGTTAACCGAGTCGTGAGCCTGACTCGACCTTGATTATCAACGGAAGAAGCATGAAAGATATCCACCGGGATCAAAGACATAGTTTTCGTCCATCAAGTAGCATAAGCTTAAGGCGAACAAGGCAAGCCAAAGAAGAGTAGGCAAGGTTCCCTTAAGCAACGATGGAGCACGGTGGAAGCAAGGGTGAAGTGGTGCAAGCAGATTTCCATAAGTTCCAAAGATATTTCCTTTTATTTCATCAGGTGGATACTGAGATGGCTTAAAGATTTGAATACCAGGGTCGAACACCTTTTCCTTTAGGGGAAAATAGTACTCAGGCCCAGCAGAGTGTGAAGAAGATCCGCGAAGAAGCACAACCTCGTCCTCAGAATGTGGACAAAGAGGTGTTACATCATATGTGCTGCGGATATTTGTGTCGACCGGTTACTTCTCCTTTGAAAGAATGTGCTTCAAATCCAAAGTAGGATCAAGACGATAATCTTCAAAGTCATAAGGAGGAGCATCACTCTCATGAGGGAAGTAAGTATTGAGAAATTCAGAGAAGTCCTCCTCAAATGAGTAATCGTCCAAAGTATGATCGAGTGATGGCGGAGGATCTTCATCATGTGAAGAATCGCTCGAAAGAGTATCAGCCTCATCGAAATCATCATATGTGGGCAGATTGGGATACTAAGAAGTAAGGTCATCATAATCATCCGAATCTGAGCTAGAATCATCATCATAAGCATCAAAGACCGGTGGAGAATCATAAATGGGAGAAGGTTCCAAATTGGAGAGAGAATCATCCACATCATCATGAAAAAGTGGTTTATCAATGGAAGAATCGAATAGAGGATTGTTGTAGACGACAAAATCATTGAGCACATTAATCATATTCACTGATTCTCGGCCTCCAAAGGATTTACTTGTAAGCTTTCCCATTTTAAACACTTGTGCATCATCCCCGACTCTTAAGATTAACTCACCTTCGGCCACATCAACTAGAGCTCGTCCGGTTCTCAAGAATGGCCGACCAAGTATTAAAGGAATACGAGGGTCCATTTCATAATCAACAATGACAAAGTCGACCGGGAAAGTAAATGTGCCAACTTTTATGAACACGTCTTCAGCTATACCAACGGGGTAAGCGAGAGTGCGATTAGCAAGTTCAAGAGTCATCTTTGTTGGAGTGAGGTCGGGTAATGATAGTGTTTTCCAAACACTCAAAGGCATAAGATTAATACTAGCCCCGAGATCAGCAAGGGTAGTAAATTCTTCAGTTTTATTGAAAACGCAAGGCAACACAAAACGACCGGGATCTCTAAGCTTTTCCGGAAGTTCTTTAAGAATAACTGCAGAGCAGTTTTCATTTAAGCGTGTGTTGGCGAGTTCAATATCCCTTATCCTTCTCGTTTAGGCAAGACCAAGATGCTAACCAAGGATGACTCTGAAGTGACACGCTATGTGAAGATGATCTCGCAATCGGTCCTCCTCGTCCAAACATGGTAGGTTGACAAAGTTCCTCCATTGTCCGAAGATCGGGCTGTGGAAGAACATTGTTGTTATTGTTGAGGTGCGGTGGATTATTGTTGTTGTTGACACCTGACATACTTAAATCTTCTTGAGTCTCGGGCTCTTGATAATTAGAAGATCTAGTACGCATACACCTGAAAATGCAAAAGAAAAAGAAACCAACACAAAGACAATATATATACACAATAAAAATAAAATCTTTTTGGATTTTTGAAATTTTTAATTTTTATGATTTTTTTTTTTGAATTTTTTAAGGCAAGAAAATAACGCTCACAAGTGAACGGATCCCAAAAAGCAACGCGTCTCTCACAAAAAACCGTTAATCTTTACGAAAAGAGCTGGCAGCGGCGCCATTTTAATATTAAGATTTTGCTAGGTTCAATTGTTGTTCTCGGTATCTTAACGAATTGATTACCGGCTTAAAGTACGACTCAGTTGTTTTTGGTGAAACAAATATTTTTGGTTGTTTTTAAAATAAATGTGCAAACATAAAAGTAAATGAGCACTTAAAATAAATCTAAGTCTAATTAAAATAAAAGGGCAAATATTTAAAAGCTTGACTGAAATTAAAAGGTACTAAAAGTAAATAACGTAAACTTAAAACTATCTAAGGCAAACTTAAAACGCAACTAAAACTTAAACTAAGGCAAGGCTAAAATAAAGCTAAGGCAAATAAACTTAAAGTGCGAGTAAGGAAAAAGGCGGAAAAAATAAAGCTTGAAAATAGAAATCAAAGACAAAAACTAAAAAGAACCTGAATACAGCTCATTTGGAATAATCCTTCGTTCGGAACAATCACTCATTCGGAATGTCACCTTCGTTCGGAATGATTCTTCTTCGCTCGGAATATTACCAAAATCCTTGATCGGGAACAAATTATTCTGAATATGTCACTTATCCAAAACAATCCTTCGTTCGGAACTTTTGCTGATTCAAAGCTTCTGATTCGGAACTTCCTAAACAAGCCTGGTTCGAAACACTTCCGGATGAAGTTCTTGGTTCGGAACTTTTTGATGTTCCGAATAAACACCCTCTGGTTCGGAACTTTTGATCCAGAACTCTTCCGAATGAACTCCTTGAT
This sequence comes from Glebionis coronaria, assembly GCA_025667525.1. Classification (NCBI taxonomy): domain Eukaryota; kingdom Viridiplantae; phylum Streptophyta; class Magnoliopsida; order Asterales; family Asteraceae; genus Glebionis; species Glebionis coronaria. Next base: position 52,683 of record JANFOE010000151.1, on the reverse strand, counting down.
TCGGAAGTCTTCCGAGTGAACTAGAAGCTTTGATTCGGAACTCTTCCTAGTGAACTGGCTTGATTCGGAAGTCTCGGAAGTTCACTGGTTCGGAAGTTCCTGATTCGGAACTCTTCCGAATGAAGCACTCTGGTTCGGAACTTTTCGGAATGAACAAGAAGTGTTGATTCGGAACTCTTCCGAGTGAAGCACTCTGGTTCGGAACTTTTGGTCTGGAAGTCCTTGATCCGGAAGTTTTTTATTCGGAACTCTTCTGAATGAATCAAGAGGCCTTGGTTCGGAACTTTCTGACTCGGAAGTTTCCTGGTTCGGAACTTTTTGATTCGGAAGTTCTGGCCTTGGGACCTTGGTTCGGAAGTTTTCTGAATGAACAAAGAGTCGATCCGGAACTTACCTGGGAAGATCAGAAACAGGCAAACAAACACCCCGAAGAACAGGGAAATACAGTAACACGAATCTAATCACAATTTAACCAAAATCAAACAAAAGTTTAAACCAAACTAATAACAAATCATCCAATAATCATAAACAAACTATCCAAATCAATAAAACTAACAAAACTAACCACAATAATCAAAACCCACTTTGATCAAAATAAGAACATGAACATAAACATGAACATAAAAATCAAAGATTGAGAAAGGTAGATAGGAGATTAACAAGATAAAGTAAAGATTTACAAGAATTAAATGGAAACTTACTTGAAATTAAAGGAATTTAAGGTGCAAGACAAGTATTTAAATTTGACAAGTATTTAAATGACAAGGTAATTAAAGGAGGAAGAACTAATTGTCACTATTAGCCAATAATACTTCGCTTTTGGCTAGGTATAAAATATTATCGTATTAGTTCCGAATCTTTTCGAATTGAAAACCGGTCTAAAGTGCGACTCAATCGTCTTTTGGTGAATCAAAGGTTTGGTTGATTTGTTTTAAACTAATTGCAAGTAATTAAAGTGTCGTTAAGTAAAATGGAAGTTAACAGATTAAATTGGATGACGAGTAAAAATAAATGCATAAAACTTTAAAAGTGACAATGGAAAAATGCTAATTCACTAAATTAAACTAACACTTGGAAAATTTTCAGAAAAATAAAAGGTACTATATGAAAGTGATATCGAAACAAAACCAAACGAGCCAAAAGTACCCTGATCGGAATGTTGATGAAATGGGTCAATCGGAATACGTAGCAATGAAACCAATCGGAATAGCGAGAAATAAGGCAATCTGAATATGAACTCCAAGTACCAATCGGAATATACAACAAACGATACCGTCGGAATGTTTGCAAATGACCAATCGGAAAAGGTAAAGTGCCCGTCGGAATAAAAATCCAATCGGAAAGGAGAAGATGGGCACCAATCGGAAAGGCAAAGCCCTCTTCCGATTGGGATCAATCGGAATGTGGAGTAGGGGTCCGGTCGGAATAGAGGACCAATCGGAAAGGGAAGTTAACAAACTCACCTAAAATTGTGGGAAACGGTTATGGTGCCGGTCGGAATAGCCAATCGGAAAGGGGGTTTTGTCACCCTTTCCGAAATCTATGGAAAAGGAATAAGCTAGGAAATAAGCTAACTTTTACAAGCCAATTCCAAAACTTATAAATCCAAAATACTTAACCGAATCAAATAAGCACTTTATTCAACTTATCTAACTCGAAATTAAGTAACTTTTTAGATCATACCATAAAAACATCAAATTTTTAATAAACTTTTTAATAAGAAAAATAAGATAATCATAAAAATAAGCCAATAAGCACAAAAGTCTTAAAGCTTAATCAAATGAAAACTTATAAAATGATCAAAAGATTAACTTTTTAGCATGAAATCAATTAGAACAACACGGATCACATGATAATCACACCAAAATCAATCTTAAATCAAAGAAAAGTAGAATGAGATTAAGAAATAAAAGCTTAAGATAGAACTTTGATTAATGAGATAAGCATACAAAAGTGTTAATCTTGAAAGATTAAAAGTAAAAGATGAACTAGTGAGAGAAAGTTTAAGACTTTCTCTCTCTAAAAACTAAAAAGTGAAAAATTAACTAAAAACTCTAACTCCCCTCCTAATGACTATTAGGAGGGTATTTATAGGGAAGGTGGAAGGAGTGCATGTGTTGCATCTTCTTTCTTGCTTTCTTCACGTTTTCTCGACTCGACTTTAATTCTTCGTCTTTGTCGTCTCGGGATTTGAACTTGTCTTTAAATTTTCTTCTTCTATTAGACTTAAGTTCTTCGACTTCGTTAAACTTCCGTCTTTTGACTTTTTCTTCGATAAATCTTCAGAATAGGTCTTGGACTTCCGTTCTTTTTGCACTCTTGATCTTTTGACTTCGTCTTTTTCCCGTTTTCTTCAGTAAAAGCCCGTGAAAGCCCGTGTTTTCTTCCTTTTTCATATTTAGGTCCTAAAACACAATAAAAACACAAACCACGCATAATTCCGACTTTTACGACATAAATCACACGTTTTGGTCTTGTTATTATTGGGAATAAGTGGTAAAAGGATAAGTGTTTTCACACTTATTAAATCCCCTACACTTGACCATTGCAATGCCCTCATGCAATGCATTAATTTTAAAGCACAGTTTACATTCTCCATCATAAATAACCCACCTTGGCCTTTATTAAATACTAGACATAAAAGATAGAAATAAGTAAAGAAATTAAAAACTTACATTGGGTTTTGGCGGCCATGAACATTTATCATCCTCAAGTTTCACGTTCCCCATACCAAGCTTAAAAACGAGATCATTGTTATTATAAGTTAGCAAACTATCACGAACTCATGTGGGCCAATTATTCACTTAGACTCCCTTATTCCTAGGTGTATCTCTTATATTTTATTTTTGTCTTGAATGATCACGAGGATGCATTGTTTGACTTATTTCGATAGTTATTTAGTCCGAAAAATAAGGTGAACGATTTAATCAATAAAACTGCTTCTCGGGATATCAGAAAGTTCATATCTTGGCATAACTTGGTTCGCGATTTGAGACCTTTCTCGGGCCGATATTTGGCAGCGACTTCATACTTCGAATCTTCGAGAGACGTTCTTGAAATTATGGTCTTCTCTTCATAATAGGAATTTCTTCACTTGAAGTTTTTTTTTTTGAGAGATTCTTCATCTTTGGACCACGACTTCTTCATTTTTCTCCAATCTTTATTTTGGACTTTGATATACAACGATCCGCCTCCTTTTAGGACTTGGATCTATTTATCCTCATACCTTGTTAGGGTCTTTTCGGATAGACTTCTCCATGACTTTTGGGGAGTTCTTGCTTTTCGTCGTGTGTCTCGATCCTTCATATTGATTTTTGATAAATGATTCTTCACATCACTTTTGGATCTTTTAGCAACAAAATGTAGCCCTCATGCCTTGTTAGGGCCTTTTTGGACTCGCCAATCTTCGCGCCCCGCTTCATAAGTTATGCCTTGGCTATGAACTCTCGTCATTACCGAGCAACTTTTAAACGATCTGGGGCTAGAAGCTAAGTAACCTTTTAAATCGTACAACCTTATTTATTAGCAGATAATTTATTAAGCAAGCGGAGGGAGAATAGGCTCATAATTAACTCACATAAATTCACAAAAGAATACCGAACTTGTAATTGACTCTATCATCTCTCGTTCTCCACAGTTTAAAATCTCAAAGAATGAGACTCGTGGATGCTTAGCCTATTAAATCAAAGTTCTGGGTTTTCGAGTCGCCTATAGGATCTTGCAAATTCTTAGACTTTTTCAAGTTTAGAAATCGCGTTTTTAAAGTTCCCTTGATAAACGACTCTCTAGGATCAATTATAGGAACTTGCGAAAAGTTCTTGTTCTTAACTCGTGAGAGTTAAGACTTTCGCGTTTTATAGCTCCCTATATAAAAGCCTAGCAAAACTTGACTTAAACACGTTAAGGATACTAGCTAGAGTAAACTTAGGCAAGTAAACTCGGGTTGAGTCAAAATGTTCACGACTAAGAAAAATCTAAAACCACTTTATTAAAGATTTATTCTAGCAAAGGAAACATAACAAAGGCAAATACAACTATACAACTAGGCCAAAATAGATTAAAAATTTTGAAAAATGTCGAAAAATCAAATTTTCCGGTTAAAATGAGGGCAAATTCATGGAAAAGACCACTTACTTCGATAGAAGTCCCCCCTACACTTGAGATAAACATTGTCCTCAATGTTTAAGTATGTGGGAGTAAACTCCCCTACACTTAGGACATTGTGCACTTTGTTTAAATCTTGCTAAGGAAAGGACAAGTAAAGTGAATTCAATGTGAACATATAGAATATGAAATATTGAATCACAAGAGTTTAGGATAGAACCGGGAAGATGGGAAACACGGTATCACAGTTCGTCAAAAGTCATCAAGATGCTCGCTGAAGCTTTAATCCCTGTACAGCACAAGAAACAAGACAACAAACATATGCGGGGCTCCCCCTACACTTATTAAGAAAGCAGTAACGGATAGAACACGGGTTGCCTCCCGAGAAGCGCTTGTTTTTGTTCACCGAGTCATGAGCCTGACTCGACCCAATTTTAGTTCATGGGGAACGTGGTGAGGGATGGAATCATCTCCTGAGAGATGTCCTCACCAAAGTACAGCTTCAGACGCTGGCCATTCACCTTGAAATTGGGCCTATTCGGCTGAGAAAGCTCAATGGTCCCATACGGAAAGACTTTGGCGACGGTGAATGAACCAGTCCAGCGGCTCTTCAACTTGCCAGAGAAGATCTTCAACCGAGAGTTAAAGAGTAAGACGTGATCTCCAACGTGGAACTCTCGGTTCTTGATTTTAGCATCGTGGATCATCTTTGTCTTCTCCTTGTAGATCAGCGAGTTCTCATAAGCTTCATTCCTCAGTTCATTTAGCTTGTTGAGTTGAACTTTGCGATGATCACCGGCTTTGATGATGTCGAAGTTCGCCCACTTCAAGGCCCAGTGCGCCTTATGTTCCAGCTCGATGGGTAGGTGGCAGGCTTTCCCGTACACAAGACGATAGGGTGTACAACCAATCGGGGTCTTGTAAGCAGTACGGAAAGCCCACAGAGCATCATCTAACTTATCGGCCCACGCGGCACGATGCTCCCCTACAGTACGCTCCAAAATTCTCTTCAAGCCACGATTGGAAATTTCGGCTTGCCCATTGGTTTGGGGATGATAGGCGGTGGAAAGACGGTGATTGACACCATACTTTGCCATGACTCGTGCAAATTGATCGTTGCAAAAATGAGTCCCGCGGTCACTGATGATAGCACGAGGAACGCCAAATCGAGCGAAAAGCTGCTTCAAAAAGTTCACAACCACCCTCGCATCATTCGTAGGAAGAGCCTTAGCTTCAACCCATTTAGAGACGTAGTCGACGGCGACGAGGATGTACTTGTTCCCTTTGGAGGATGGAAATGGCCCCATAAAGTCGATGCCCCATACATCAAAGATTTCACAATCCTGTATGAAATTTTGAGGCATCTCATCCTTATGTGTGATCTTGCCTTGACGTTGGCAAGCATCACAATGCTTAACCATTTCGTGAGCGTCACGATAAATGGTGGGCCAATAGAATCTAGAATCAAACACTTTCTTAGCGGTGTAGTTGGGACCAAAGTGACCACCGGTGGGTCCTTTGTGGCAAGCTTGGAGGATGTCGAAAGCTGCCGGTCCGTCAACACATCGACGAATAATCAGATCAGCACAATGTTTGAATAGATAAGGGTCATCCCAAAAGTAAGTCTTAACATCGTTCAAGAACTTCTTCTTTTGTTGGGATGTTAACCCTTGGATGAGAATACCACCCGCTAAGTAGTTTGCAATGTCTGCAAACCACGGGGTGCCATCAAGATTGAGATTTATAGACATTAGAGTCTCCAGGGGGAAAGAGTCATTGATCTCTTTGTTCGGATGATCCCCCTGATATGGATCCTCAAGTCGACTCAGATGATCCGCGGCCAGGTTTTCGGCTCCCTTTTTGTCACGAATTTCAATGTTGAATTCTTGAAGGAGCAAAACCCAGCGAAGAAGTCTTGGCTTAGAATCGTTCTTAGTCATCAAGTACTTCAACGCGGAATGGTCCGTGTATACGATGGTGGTGGATAAAACAAGATAGGGGCGAAATTTCTCAAAAGCATAGACAACAGCTAAAAGCTCTTTTTCGGTTGTCGTATAATGCAATTGAGCCCCTGTCATTGTTTTGCTAGCGTAGTGGATTGGTTGGAAGTGTTTATTCACTCTTTGGCCCAAAACCGCACCAATAGCAAAGTCGCTAGCATCGCACATCAATTCAAAAGGCAGCTCCCAATTTGGGGTAACCAAGACCGGTGCCTTAGTTAGCTTATCCTTGAGAAGATTGAAGGCTTCGAGACACTCTTTAGAAAAGATAAAGGGAGTATCTTTTTCCAAGAGGTGGGTCATCGGGCGAGCGATTTTAGAGAAATCCTGAATGAATCTACGATAGAAGCCCGCATGACCCAGAAAGCTTCTCACACCCTTCACGGTTGAAGGTGGAGGTAATTTGGCTATGACATCAACTTTAGCACGGTCAACTTCAAGACCGGCTTTAGAGATTTTGTGTCCTAGCACAATGCCTTCTTTTACCATAAAATGGTATTTTTCCCAATTTAGAACAAGGCGAGTGTCTTCGCACCGCTTAAGCATACGTTCCAAATTGGCAAGGCAAGCAGAGAAGGAATCCCCAAAGACCGAGAAATCGTCCATGAAGACTTCCATGGTTTGCTCAACCATATCATGGAAGATAGCCAACATGCACCTTTGGAAAGTCCCTGGGGCATTGCATAAGCCAAAAGGTATTCGTTTATAAGCAAAGGTGCCGTAGGGACAAGTGAATGTTGTCTTCTCTTGATCTTGGGGATCGATGGGTATTTGAAAATAACCCGAGAAACCATCCAGAAAGCAGTAATACTCATTACCAGCTAGACGTTCAAGCATTTGGTCCATAAAAGGTAGAGGGAAATGATCCTTTCTCGTGGCATCATTGAGTTTGCGGTAGTCTATACAAACTCTCCACCCAGTAACGAGACGGGTAGGAATTAACTCGTTGTTTGCATTGGGCACAACGGTGATTCCGCCTTTCTTAGGCACACAATGGACTGGACTAACCCACGGTGAATCCGAAATAGGGTAAATCATACCCGCATCAAGAAGTTTGATAACCTCCTTTTTGATGACTTCATGGATTTTAGGATTCACCCTTCGTTGACTTTGAATTGTGGGCTTAAAGTCGTCCTCCATGAGAATTTTATGTGTGCAGAAATGAGGATCAATTCCACGGATGTCCGAGATTTTCCAAGCGATAGCGCGTTTATGCTTCTTCAACACAGCGACAAGTCGGGCTTTTTCGTCTTCTTTCAGATCCTTTGCGATGATGACCGGTAACTTCTCGTCGTCTTCTAGGAAAACGTACTCAAGATGAGGCGGTAGGTCCTTAAGCTCGAGAGTAGGAGGAGTCTCAAAAGATGGTGAAACTAACGATGGATCATCATTAGCCACCTCTTTAGGAGCAGGAGGAGAGAATGGGTCCTCATTGAGAAGTCTCTCAATAGTACTAATGTCTTCATCCCAATTTGTGGACAAATTATCATACTTAATATCGAGAGGACCCAAGCTAGCTTCGAATTCATCCAAGTCACTTTCTCCGAAAGGAGTCAATGCTGGGGCAATTGAGGCAACGGTCTCAACATTGGGTAGAGAAGGAGTACTTTTGCAAGCATCATGAAAATGTTCTTCACAAGCCTCATCGAGAACATCAATAGCATTAACACTCTCATACGAATAAGGTTGCTTAGAAATCTTACCCATGTTGAAGACAATTTGATCGTCACCAACTCTCATGATTATTTCGCCCGCGGCTACATCAATGAGAGTGCGACCGGTCCTCAGAAATGGACGCCCGACGATTAATGGAACACGGGGATCCATTTCGTAATCAACGACGACAAAATCCGCCAGGAAGGTGAATTTATCGACGCCAACAAAGACATCTTCGGCTATCCCCACTGGATAAGCAACCGTACGGTTGGCTAATTCCAAAGTCATTCGTGTGGGGACTAGCTCGGGGAGAGATAATTGCTTCCAAACACTTAAAGGCATTAAGTTTATACTGGCACCTAGATCGGCTAGGGCCATGCAATTCTCTACTCCCGGGAAGTTGCAAGGAATCAAGAAGCGACCCGGATCACCAAGTTTGGTGGGCAATTGCCTTAAGAGCACTGCGGAGCAATTCTCATTAAGGTGGGTCTGAGCAATGTCAAGAAGCTTTTCTTTATCACTTAAAAGATCTTTAAACATCTTAGCGTATTTGGGCATGTGAGCGAGAGCCTCGGCAAAGGAGATGTTAAAATTCAATTGTTTGAACATTTTAAGGAAGTTCGAAACCTGAATATCATCCTTGCTCTTTTGCTTCTCTTTCCTCAACCTTGAAGGATAAGGTATATTAGATGAAGAAGAAGGCTTTAAGGGAATAGGATCACTCACAACCACGGGTGGTGGGGAAATGGGGATAGAAGGTGAAGGAGGTGGGGAAAGTTGCTCTTTTTCCTTGTTCATAATCACCGGTGGAGGTGTAGGAAGCTCGGGTTCCATATAACCTTTTCCACTTCGAGTGGTAATTGCTTTCATCTCCCCCCTTGGATTCGCAACGGTATTACTCGGAAGAGTACCCGAAGAAGAGGGTTGATTACTGTGGATGAGCGAACCAATCATATCACGAAGGTGAAGAGCTTGATTGTTGAAAGAGTTTTGCATATTGGCATTAATATCATTGCTGTGTTTGGCCATATCATTCCTTAGCTCGGCTCGAATATCACTCCCTTGTTTCACCATGTCATTCTTCAAGTTGACAAATTGACTCTGAAGATTCGTCACCATCTCACGATTAGTTTTCATGAACGTCTCGACGTCTTGGTTTACGGCCATCGGTTGATTGAGAGGTGGAGCTTGGTAAGCTTGAGAATTTCCTTGAGTTGGGTATGGGTTTCTTTGGGATTGATATTGGTTTTGAGCACGAGGTTGGGATTGGTTGTTTCGGTTGTAGCTTTGTTGTTGGTTTTGGTTTGCAGGAGGGAAACCAGGAGGAGCAAGATAATTGTTGGAGCGATAACTTAGCAAGTTACGGTCTCCTTGAGGGCGAGCTTGATAGCCTCCCGTAGGATAAGTACCATATGCTGCGTTAACGTCTTCAGAATAATTGCCGTGAGTAGAAGGACACTCATTGTAGGAATGAGGACCACCGCATGTGTCACAAGAGATAACAACGGCTTTAGCTTGTTGAGTTTGGTTAGAAGTCAAAATTTGGAGACTTTTGTTAATATCAAGAATAGCACGTTCCAAAATAGACGAGTTGGTGTTGGAAGAAGTAGATGAAACATTGACTCTCTGATTAGATCTTGAGGATGCGGAAGAATCCCAATTCTTGTGGTGAGTAGTCATGTTTTCAATCAACTCTCGACACTCCTCCGGTCTCCTTTTCATAAAAGTACCACCGGCGGCGGCATTGATCGTGTCACGATCACGAAAAGTGAGACCATTGTAGAAGGTGTCAATGAGAGTGACGGGGAGCATATTGTGATTAGGACAGCGGTCGATCAAATCATTGTAACGTTCCCAAGCATCGAAAAGCGATTCATCATTCTCTTGCATAAATCCACTGATTTGGTTACGAAGGCTAGTGACCATGGATGGGGGAAAGTAGCGCGATAAAAAGCGTTGAGTCATGTCGTTCCACGTATGAATAGAATTCTTAGGAAGACGGTCAAACCATTTTTCGGCATGGTGGGAAAGTGAGTGTGGAAAAAGTTGAAGGCGAAGGTCATCCATAGAAACACCGGGGGACTTCATGCTTTGAGTGATAGTAATGAATTTGTCGAGGTGTTTGTTGGCATCATCATTAGGCATTCCGGCGAATGGATTAGTTTGCACTTGTTGGATCATGTGATGCTTCAACGAAAACTCCTGAGCCGTGATATGCATTGGCGCAATCGGGCCTCCGCGTCCATTCATGGTGGGTTGGCACAATTCCTCCATGGTTCGTAAATCAGGTTGAAGGACATTGTTGTTGTTGTTGTTGTTGTTATTCAAATTATTTTGAGGTGGGTGATTATTGTTGTTATTAACACCAGCCATATCTAAATCTTCAAGAGTCTCGGGCTCAGAATAGTTTGTAGATCTAGTACGCATGCACCTGCAGACGAAAAATATACACAAGGAATATCTATATAATCTTTTTGATTTTTATAGGTTTTTTAATGTTTTTGTATTTTTGAAGAGTTTTATATTTTTTATGGATTTTTGGAAATTTTTATAGCAATGAAAATAACGTTCAAAGAACGGATCCCAAAATTCAATGCGTCTCTCACTAGAAACCGTTTATCTTAACGAAAAGAGCCGGCAGCGGCGCCATTTAATACTTCGCTTTTGGCTAGGTATAAAATATTATCGTATTAGTTCCGAATCTTTTCGAATTGAAAACCGGTCTAAAGTGCGACTCAATCGTCTTTTGGCGAATCAAAGGTTTGGTTGATTTGTTTTAAACTAATTGCAAGTAATTAAAGTGTCGTTAAGTAAAATGGAAGTTAACAGATTAAATTGGATGACGAGTAAAAATAAATGCATAAAACTTTAAAAGTGACAATGGAAAAATGCTAATTCACTAAATTAAACTAACACTTGGAAAATTTTCAGAAAAATAAAAGGTACTATATGAAAGTGATATCGAAACAAAACCAAACGAGCCAAAAGTACCCTGATCGGAATGTTGATGAAATGGGTCAATCGGAATACGTAGCAATGAAACCAATCGGAATAGCGAGAAATAAGGCAATCTGAATATGAACTCCAAGTACCAATCGGAATATACAACAAACGATACCGTCGGAATGTTTGCAAATGACCAATCGGAAAAGGTAAAGTGCCCGTCGGAATAAAAATCCAATCGGAAAGGAGAAGATGGGCACCAATCGGAAAGGCAAAGCCCTCTTCCGATTGGGATCAATCGGAATGTGGAGTAGGGGTCCGGTCGGAATAGAGGACCAATCGGAAAGGGAAGTTAACAAACTCACCTAAAATTGTGGGAAACGGTTATGGTGCCGGTCGGAATAGCCAATCGGAAAGGGGGTTTTGTCACCCTTTCCGAAATCTATGGAAAAGGAATAAGCTAGGAAATAAGCTAACTTTTACAAGCCAATTCCAAAACTTATAAATCCAAAATACTTAACCGAATCAAATAAGCACTTTATTCAACTTATCTAACTCGAAATTAAGTAACTTTTTAGATCATACCATAAAAACATCAAATTTTTAATAAACTTTTTAATAAGAAAAATAAGATAATCATAAAAATAAGCCAATAAGCACAAAAGTCTTAAAGCTTAATCAAATGAAAACTTATAAAATGATCAAAAGATTAACTTTTTAGCATGAAATCAATTAGAACAACACGGATCACATGATAATCACACCAAAATCAATCTTAAATCAAAGAAAAGTAGAATGAGATTAAGAAATAAAAGCTTAAAATAGAACTTTGATTAATGAGATAAGCATACAAAAGTGTTAATCTTGAAAGATTAAAAGTAAAAGATGAACTAGTGAGAGAAAGTTTAAGACTTTCTCTCTCTAAAAACTAAAAAGTGCAAAATTAACTAAAAACTCTAACTCCCCTCCTAATGACTATTAGGAGGGTATTTATAGGGAAGGTGGAAGGAGTGCATGTGTTGCATCTTCTTTCTTGCTTTCTTCACGTTTTCTCGACTCGACTTTAATTCTTCGTCTTTGTCGTCTCGGGATTTGAACTTGTCTTTAAATTTTCTTCTTCTATTAGACTTAAGTTCTTCGACTTCGTTAAACTTCCGTCTTTTGACTTTTTCTTCGATAAATCTTCAGAATAGGTCTTGGACTTCCGTTCTTTTTGCACTCTTGATCTTTTGACTTCGTCTTTTTCCCGTTTTCTTCAGTAAAAGCCCGTGAAAGCCCGTGTTTTCTTCCTTTTTCATATTTAGGTCCTAAAACACAATAAAAACACAAACCACGCATAATTCCGACTTTTACGACATAAATCACACGTTTTGATCTTGTTATTATTGGGAATAAGTGGTAAAAGGATAAGTGTTTTCACACTTATTAAATCCCCTACACTTGACCATTGCAATGCCCTCATGCAATGCATTAATTTTAAAGCACAGTTTACATTCTCCATCATAAATAACCCACCTTGGCCTTTATTAAATACTAGACATAAAAGATAGAAATAAGTAAAGAAATTAAAAACTTACATTGGGTTTTGGCGGCCATGAACATTTATCATCCTCAAGTTTCACGTTCCCCATACCAAGCTTAAAAACGAGATCATTGTTATTATAAGTTAGCAAACTATCACGAACTCATGTGGGCCAATTATTCACTTAGACTCCCTTATTCCTAGGTGTATCTCTTATATTTTATTTTTGTCTTGAATGATCACGAGGATGCATTGTTTGACTTATTTCGATAGTTATTTAGTCCGAAAAATAAGGTGAACGATTTAATCAATAGTTAGCTAAAGGACCAAATCTTTTAAAACTGCTTCTCGGGATATCAGAAAGTTCATATCTTGGCATAACTTGGTTCGCGATTTGAGACCTTTCTCGGGCCGATATTTGGCAGCGACTTCATACTTCGAATCTTCGAGAGACGTTCTTGAAATTATGGTCTTCTCTTCATAATAGGAATTTCTTCACTTGAAGTTTTTTTTTTGAGAGATTCTTCATCTTTGGACCACGACTTCTTCATTTTTCTCCAATCTTTATTTTGGACTTTGATATACAACGATCCGCCTCCTTTTAGGACTTGGATCTATTTATCCTCATACCTTGTTAGGGTCTTTTCGGATAGACTTCTCCATGACTTTTGGGGAGTTCTTGCTTTTCGTCGTGTGTCTCGATCCTTCATATTGATTTTTGATAAATGATTCTTCACATCACTTTTGGATCTTTTAGCAACAAAATGTAGCCCTCATGCCTTGTTAGGGCCTTTTTGGACTCGCCAATCTTCGCGCCCCGCTTCATAAGTTATGCCTTGGCTATGAACTCTCGTCATTACCGAGCAACTTTTAAACGATCTGGGGCTAGAAGCTAAGTAACCTTTTAAATCGTACAACCTTATTTATTAGCAGATAATTTATTAAGCAAGCGGAGGGAGAATAGGCTCATAATTAACTCACATAAATTCACAAAAGAATACCGAACTTATAATTGACTCTATCATCTCTCGTTCTCCACAGTTTAAAATCTCAAAGAATGAGACTCGTGGATGCTTAGCCTATTAAATCAAAGTTCTGGGTTTTCGAGTCGCCTATAGGATCTTGCAAATTCTTAGACTTTTTCAAGTTTAGAAATCGCGTTTTTAAAGTTCCCTTGATAAACGACTCTCTAGGATCAATTATAGGAACTTGCGAAAAGTTCTTGTTCTTAACTCGTGAGAGTTAAGACTTTCGCGTTTTATAGCTCCCTATATAAAAGCCTAGCAAAACTTGACTTAAACACGTTAAGGATACTAGCTAGAGTAAACTTAGGCAAGTAAACTCGGGTTGAGTCAAAATGTTCACGACTAAGAAAAATCTAAAACCACTTTATTAAAGATTTATTCTAGCAAAGGAAACATAACAAAGGCAAATACAACTATACAACTAGGCCAAAATAGATTAAAAATTTTGAAAAATGTCGAAAAATCAAATTTTCCGGTTAAAATGAGGGCAAATTCATGGAAAAGACCACTTACTTCGATAGAAGTCCCCCCTACACTTGAGATAAACATTGTCCTCAATGTTTAAGTATGTGGGAGTAAACTCCCCTACACTTAGGACATTGTGCACTTTGTTTAAATCTTGCTAAGGAAAGGACAAGTAAAGTGAATTCAATGTGAACATATAGAATATGAAATATTGAATCACAAGAGTTTAGGATAGAACCGGGAAGATGGGAAACACGGTATCACGGTTCGTCAAAAGTCATCAAGATGCTCGCTGAAGCTTTAATCCCTGTACAGCACAAGAAACAAGACAACAAACATATGCGGGGCTCCCCCTACACTTATTAAGAAAGCAGTAACGGATAGAACACGGGTTGCCTCCCGAGAAGCGCTTGTTTTTGTTCACCGAGTCATGAGCCTGACTCGACCCAATTTTAGTTCATGGGGAACGTGGTGAGGGATGGAATCATCTCCTGAGAGATGTCCTCACCAAAGTACAGCTTCAGACGCTGGCCATTCACCTTGAAATTGGGCCTATTCGGCTGAGAAAGCTCAATGGTCCCATACGGAAAGACTTTGGCGACGGTGAATGGACCAGTCCAACGGCTCTTCAACTTGCCAGAGAAGATCTTCAACCGAGAGTTAAAGAGTAAGACGTGATCTCCAACGTGGAACTCTCGGTTCTTGATTTTAGCATCGTGGATCATCTTTGTCTTCTCCTTGTAGATCAGCGAGTTCTCATAAGCTTCATTCCTCAGTTCATTTAGCTCGTTGAGTTGAACTTTGCGATGATCACCGGCTTTGATGATGTCGAAGTTCGCCCACTTCAAGGCCCAGTGCGCCTTATGTTCCAGCTCGATGGGTAGGTGGCAGGCTTTCCCGTACACAAGACGATAGGGTGTACAACCAATCGGGGTCTTGTAAGCAGTACGGAAAGCCCACAGAGCATCATCTAACTTATCGGCCCACGCGGCACGATGCTCCCCTACAGTACGCTCCAAAATTCTCTTCAAGCCACGATTGGAAATTTCGGCTTGCCCATTGGTTTGGGGATGATAGGCGGTGGAAAGACGGTGATTGACACCATACTTTGCCATGACTCGTGCAAATTGATCGTTGCAAAAATGAGTCCCGCGGTCACTGGTGATAGCACGAGGAACGCCAAATCGAGTGAAAAGCTGCTTCAAAAAGTTCACAACCACCCTCGCATCATTCGTAGGAAGAGCCTTAGCTTCAACCCATTTAGAGACGTAGTCGACGGCGACGAGGATGTACTTGTTCCCTTTGGAGGATGGAAATGGCCCCATAAAGTCGATGCCCCATACATCAAAGATTTCACAATCCTGTATGAAATTTTGAGGCATCTCATCCTTATGTGTGATCTTGCCTTGACGTTGGCAAGCATCACAATGCTTAACCATTTCGTGAGCGTCACGATAAATGGTGGGCCAATAGAATCTAGAATCAAACACTTTCTTAGCGGTGTAGTTGGGACCAAAGTGACCACCGGTGGGTCCTTTGTGGCAAGCTTGGAGGATGTCGAAAGCTGCCGGTCCGTCAACACATCGACGAATAATCAGATCAGCACAATGTTTGAATAGATAAGGGTCATCCCAAAAGTAAGTCTTAACATCGTTCAAGAACTTCTTCTTTTGTTGGGATGTTAACCCTTGGATGAGAATACCACCCGCTAAGTAGTTTGCAATGTCTGCAAACCACGGGGTGCCATCAAGATTGAGATTTATAGACATTAGAGTCTCCAGGGGGAAAGAGTCATTGATCTCTTTCACACTTATTAGCCAACAAAGAAAAATGATTAACTAGCCTAATCTATATATAGGGGAGGATTAGGAAGCTTCCTTCCCTCCTTCATTTTCTCTTAATTACAAAATTAAGTCATTCCTTCTTTATTCTTCTTTTAATTGCACCATTAGTCCTTAAACCTTTATTCTTCATTAATCTTGGACTTTAAATGGTTTTGTCTCGGGATTTCTTTGAACTCGTCTTGTACTTCTTCAATAAATTACACTTGAGTTCTTCGGCTTTAAGTAAACTTTCGTCTTTTGACTTTTTCTTCGATAAATCTTCAGAATTGGTCTTGGACTTCCGTTCTTTTTGCACTCTTGACTTCTCGACTTCATCTTTCATCTTTTTCTTCATTAAAAGCCCGTAAATGCCGTATTTTCTCCACTTTTCACCTTTTCGTCCTAAATCACAACAAAAACACAAACCACGCATAATTCCGATATAAAAGACATAAAATACACGTTTTGGCTCGGTTATTATTGTAATTAAGTGGTAAAAAGGATGGGTGTTTACACACCTATCAGTTTGGTTGCTAAAGAAGCAGATATCAGAGAAATACGTGTCTCAGGGGTTTCACAAGTAAGATTGAAAATGACTTACAGTCACATATCAGGCTGTAACTCGAACGTCAAAGAAAGGGAACTTTATCTCTTCAACGATAAGTTACCCTCAAAATGAGAAATTCATATTTCTCGGTCACGAGCTTCTATTAAAACTATTCAAAAGTTTTATGCTCGTGTACATGGCTTATAGTCAAATTACAGATTGTAACCCGGGCTCACAAGATAGGAAATTTCATCCCGAGTATGACTTATCCTCAAAACGAGAAATTCGATTTTCTCAGATACGAGCTTCTATTAAAACTATTCGAAAGTTTTAAGCTCGTGTAAATGACTTCTAAGCACATCACAGCTTAGGACTCGGACCTCAAATAAGGAAAGTTTATCACGGACGATAACTTATACTTCTCAACGAGAAATTAATATTTCTCGGTCATGAGCTTCCTATAAAAACATTCAAAGTTTTTAAGTTCATGAAAAATGATTTCTAAGTAAATGTCAGCTTAGACCTCGAACTTCAACTCAAGGAAAGTTTATCACGGATGATAACTTATCCTTCACAACGGGAAATTTGTTTTTTCTCGGTCATGAGCTAGTCACAAAACAATCAAAGTTTTGAGCTCATGAAAAACGGACCCGAAAGGGAAGTGTACGTTTCAGTGCGCTTTCCCTAAGCAATAGAAGAGAAGTCTTCTATCCTGATTATTTTAAAACCGTTGAACATAATTTTTCAAGAATTTCTCAAAAAGGTTTTTCTAAATCTTTTAAAATTATGTGTTCAACACTCCCTTTCTCATATGTGGTTTTTATATCTCTAAAATGTCATATGTTATTTTGATCAATTTTTGAGGGGGAGCGTTTTAAAATCAAGCCTTTAATGTTGTTGGGTACATCTCTAAAATTGTCATATTTTATGTATCCAACACATTCTGAAAATGATATTAAATCTATCATATATTATCGGTAAAGGCATCTCAACTCTGTACCTCAACATATTTTGTGGTGTCGTTTTTCTAAAATTTTGTCAAATTTTGTCTCAAGACACACATATATTGTTGGGGGGAGCGACCCGACTGAAAATGTTCCATGATTCATGCGTGCACACATATTTCTCTCCCGTCGATTTTTCGGAAAATGTCATATTTTAATCAATTGGTGTCTCTAATATTATATATTTATATTAGAGATAGGGGAGAAAATATGATTAAAATGTAATATATCGCGACATGTGATCTTAAAGACTCAAGTGCAACTCTTTCCTTCACATGCCAAACTATTTCGTTTATCGATGCATGTGTGTAGGGGGAGCTTTTTGAAAATATAAAACTTTCAAAGTGTTAAAAGTTTTGATTTTTCTCAAACACTTTGAATGGTTTTCAATGGTTTATGGTTACGATCTATACCTAAAACAACCTACTATCCACGAAGGAACGATGGAGTCAAAAGGTGGTTTAGGATAGGAAACTAAGTCCTATGATCCAACCAGAACCGGAGGGATCTACCCAAGGACATTCCATAGCTAGAAATAGTTGTCCTTAGGAAAGATGGAGTTGAATGAAGCTGAATGCGGACCAATTACTTAAGTTAGCACTGGAACAATCACAACAAGGTGCTAATGATGACGTATTGGTAAGCATTGAAGGAGTTGAATATTCTATGCAACTTAGGTAGAAACCGGGTTAACACATCTTTAGAAGACAAGTGTCATGGACCCAGTGATGCGACGCACAACCCTTCCCCAGCCATTCGAGTTTCTCTCAAAAGAAACTTGTCTCATTGTCACGGAGATCAACACGTATCTATTGACTTTCTCACTCCGAGTCAGTTAATATTAAAAAGGTGGCAGTCTGTTCAAGCCTCCGATTGCCAAAATGAACTTATTGAGTCTAGAGCCAATCGAGATCTATCTATCATCTCATTAGGACACAATCGAGTCCTACGCATTATCCTTGTGATATTGCCAGAACATCTGAGTGATACGATTCACAATGAAGATGGAAATCCTGCTTGAGCCAACATCAAACAAGCTCATGGTAGGTAACTTGTGCGATTCTACACGAATCAAACTTGTGAGAACTGGAAAGCGACTAAGTTTGGATTCTTAATTGATTCAAACTTGATTCCATGTTTCTTCGCAAAATCCGTGTGATCTTGCCAGAACATTTAGAGTGACACTCCTTAGTGTTCCCAGTGACGAATGGAAATCCTTCCAGTGTCAACATCAAACAGCACTGCGGTAGGTAACATGTAAGATTCTTATGAATCGAGCTTGTGGCAAACTGGAAAGCAACAATGGTGCGATTCTTATAGAATCAAACTTGTTCCAGGATTTCTAAATTGACGACTCTAATCAAACGGATAACCGTATCCTTTTTGATTCACTCTTTACGTTCGCAGTCTGCTTTGAGACGGTCGAGTAAAGAGAACTGGCTACTAGCGCCGGGAAACCCTGTCAAGGACGTTCTTAATCGAATCTACCTGATCACAGGTACGGTATTTAATACCGTTTAACGGTCTTCACCGACCGGAGGTAAAACGCTACCGAGTTAGGATGAAATGTTCAAAGCCATTTTATCTGTGTCTATATGTGTTGCTGCATATCAAGAAGGTGGCGTAGCTGTGCAACCGATGTCGATTCAGAAGTCACAAGAGCACAAGATTGCGATAATCAAGATACCTAAGAATGTAAGAATGTAATAGGTCATCTTAGTCACAAGGAGCATAGATGAAGATCTCAAGCACTCAAAGTCAAATGACAAAGGCTCAAGATAAAGATCACGAAAGCATGAAGGAACAAAGCTGTTACAAACAACATCAAGACCAAGATACAAGACCAAAGCTGGAAGATCTCCTCTACAAGAATGTATTCACTCAACCATCTTATGCTTTTTAAGCTTTTTAAGATGGCCGATACATTGGGGGAGATTGTTAACCCTATATGTTATATAGTCGAACAAGAATGTAATAGGTCATCTTAATCGTTAAAGGTCTTGTATTGTAATAGGTTAGTCGGGAAAACCGGGCTTGGACTTTAAGCTAATATTGTATAAGTTAGGGGCGTAAGCCCAAAACAAAGCCAAGCCCGGCCCAAGGATTGTTAAACCCACGGCCCAAAAGCCAAGGGTATATATACCCTCTTCCATGTGTGGAAGAGGGTGTTGGTTCATTTTACTTTCTCTCTCTAGTAAACATAAACCTTCCAAATTCTCTCTTGTTTCTCTCTCTACTTTTCTTCTCTTTCTCTCTCTAAATATCTCTTCTAAAACTTGTGTTATGGATTGAATGGGATTAACATTGTTGCAGTATATACCATCAAACAACCTTTTGGTTTAGTTGTGAAAACTATCAGGCAAACTTTTAACTAAACCATATTACATGAAAAACTTAGTATATGTAATTGGAGTAGAACTTATAGGAGAATCGAAAGATGCAACAATGAGAATGGGTATATGGTTTTCATAACATAACCAATCCCATTCAGTAGAGTTATAGTAAGGTAGTGATGGGTGTTTGTGTTGCAAGAACAGTGGCGGAGCTAGAAATATTTTTCTAGGAGGACCAAATATATGTAAGTTTATTTTAGGAAGTCCGAAGTAGTAAATCTAGATATTAATTCAATACACATGAATGTAAAAAGGCAAATTTTATGCATAGCATATGAAATTGTGGGATGGCCAAGGCCCTCCCTGGTCCTTATGTGTCTTCGCCATTGTGCAAGAATGTGATAAGGACCAAGAAACCATTCACAACAAGCAGAGGTCCAGCACATGGTTAGAACCCATGTGAGTCCTTTGACCATTGCAAGGCGGAAGAGCCCAAACATGACAACTGGGAGCACGTTCACGGTTGGAGTAAATATGGTTGTTTGGGCCAAAATGGCGGTCATAGTATCCTTATGGCAGGAACAGTGGCGGTGGTGATGACATAATCCAAATTGTAAAATATTAGCAGTGAGTTTGCCAGCAGAAATGCCAATTTTGAAGCTAATTAGTTTTGTTAAAGAGACTCAAATGATATTTTGTTTTCATACGTTACATCCTTGGCATTAATTATGTCACAATAATTTGGTTTGATGTTCTTTCCTAATTTTTTGTGTACTAAGATCGAGAGTGTACATAAGGCTGTTGTAATACATTATAATGGCCAGATTTTACAGATAGGTTACGGGCATCTAAGCCTTTTTGGTCAATACATGTCAACTACTCAAATGAATTTGTCAAGAATTGTCACATATTGGAGTAGTGTAGTGTATAACGAAAGGACGAGATAGTTCAAAGGACACTTATGTGAGAAAGAGTGGAACTATAGAAAGAATAAGAAAATTAAGTACAACAATTAGCGAGGACAAACTAAAGCCACACTTGGCCGGATCGCACTTCAGTTTGGTACTATTGGTACTATTGGACCAGTCTTGATATTTTGCTTTACTTGTGCACAATATCTTAGAAAAAAATCGAATCTTATACATTTATAATTCTTAATTGAGAAAAAAAAATACTACGTAACAGAGTTCCCAATTACCCTGCTACTCCCTTTGATGTGGCTATAGAAATCATAAAGTGTTGACATGAGACAACACATAAAAAAGTTTTAACATGGAACATAAAATATACTTGATTCATAAAAATGTAATTTATCTTATAAGGTTTGTTTCTTTTTTCTTCTTCATATGCAAGGTGGACCTTACATCCATTAGAACAATATAATAGGAAGAGAAGCTTTATTTACCTTTTACATATGGAAGATTTAATAAAATTTTAATATTAAAATAATGTTTGGTCATACTTCTTTCCCCACTCATGCAATTTAGTGGAAAAAGAAACACCTCCTGTCTTCTTAAGATCTATCATTAAAATAAAAAGAAGAAAATAAAAGTAAATAGTTTCACTCAAAAATTGGGAGGAAACAATTTACTTCCAAATTCACTCAAAATACACTATTTTTTCATTCCTTTTCCTTCCTTTTTCCTTATAAGATAACTCAACAACACAACTATTTTTTTGATTTCACTTTGTTTTCTTTACTAAACTATCTTGAGAACACAGTGTAAGTACATATAAGGTTTTTTAATACGTAAATAGCATTTTCTTTCGGGTCTCACCCAATAACACAATAAAAATTATAATTTAACTCTAAACCAACCCGATAACACTATCGGGTTAGTGGGTTCGGGTCAAAACAACCTGATAAGATTTTTCAACCTAATTTAACCCGATTTGATTAACTTTATCAGATACGAGTCTGTGTTCAGTTCAGGTTAATCCAATCCTACTGAAAAGTCTAATTAGAGTTAGGGGAAATACACCTATTAAAAAGTCTTAAAAAAAGAATGTACATAACGTGGCTCTTCATTTTGAGCATGATACTCTCATAAAATTTATCAGATTGGTTGCATTATTACCATTTAGCTTTATTGTCCCCAAGACACATACATTGTATTGTGTCTACCAGCGCAAAAAAATAACAACTTTTTAAAGGCGAATACAAAAGTTTATAGAGATTTTTTTAGCTTTTTTGATATTTTTGGAATATGATGTATTTTTTATTATAAAAATGCAAACTTCCTAACACAATACGAATTTATAAATGATTCCTTAAATATTACAACGACACACCTAGAAACATAACTCTTATAAGTAAAATCATACGAAACATCATCGTCAGTTTTAGTAATTCAAAAGATTCTTCTCTTCAAGCAAATTAGGTACAACCAAACAAATTTTACAACCAAAGATTAACATGAGACAAAACACGTCCTTTAAGTGAGCTAAGGCCTATAAATATCAAAGTTAGTTTCCTCTAAGTTTTCTTGTAACAAAAACGGGTCACGCTGTCAACAAATATAACAAATACACAATTGCACTTTTAGAAAAGATTTAGGAACCGACCCCGCCCGTTGGGCGGATTACAATGCTATCAGAAACCCTTATATAGGAAGGATGGTGAAACATTTCTATAACTTCAAAATTCTAAAAAAATGACACGTGTAAATCAATAATCGAATTCCA
The DNA here is from genome assembly GCA_025667525.1 of Glebionis coronaria. Taxonomy (NCBI): domain Eukaryota; kingdom Viridiplantae; phylum Streptophyta; class Magnoliopsida; order Asterales; family Asteraceae; genus Glebionis; species Glebionis coronaria. Next base: position 30,576 of record JANFOE010000151.1, on the reverse strand, counting down.
TAATTACTTTTTCCACTCAAACCATAACAACACATAACTTATTCAGTACCAAAAAAAAATTAAACCACGCCTTTTTTCTGTCACACACATCCTGGAAACCATAACCCAAAAAAACTTATTCAAATCAATATCAGATCCATTAAAAACGTCATTGAATCATTACTTAAATAAACCAATATTGGATTCATAAAAAAACTCATTGAATCGTCAGTTATTGTCAATTAACGGAAATGATTGTTTGATGATCTGCCGATAAAGAGACAATTCTTAATAAAAAGAAACCCTCCATGTAAGATGCAAAGGTACAACACAAGATTTTCTTTACTCATCTTCATATTGTCTATTGTCAATTTGGTTATATGGATTTAGGCATAATTTAATTTACAGGTTATTTGTTTTATTTTGATAATTTCTTGTCTCAATTACGTAACCTCGATGATGATAGTGTTCTACATTTTTTTAAGATAATAAAGATGTTTTATAGAAACTTCGTCTTCATCTGTTAGTTAATGCAAATCGGGATTTAATTAGCTCACTAAGGTGCATATTCACTTCTATGAACGCTCTGAGCTATTAATGCAGGAAAGTTGACACTAATCTCCAAAGATTAACTCACTTTTATAGCGCAATTTTAGCCGGAGTGTCATAATAACAATTTCACTATGTCGTTATGGTTTTGTGCCTAAAGTAGGATTGGGTCTGTGAATGATAATATTGTGTAATCATAGCTCATAACAAGCAAGGTTTGTTTGGAACATTCTTATTATATAACTTATTATTAGTTGGAACTCATTTCAAATATCTAGCGGAGTTTTTTTTATAGTCACAGTTTGCTTATTGGTAGATTATGTTTCTTGTGGATTGTAAAGCCTGCTGGGCCAAACATATTTTTTTCTACAAGGCACATGAGTAGGTTGAGATGAACCCTTGCAAGAGGCTGGTGCAAGCCCGTTTTCTGGTCAACTCAGATGACTTCATAAGCCAAGTTTTCAACAAGATTTATAATAATTGACCTTTTGGAAAGGCTTTGATTAGCCTTTTAAAGAAGTACTGCTCCATTGTTTTCTTTGAACATAAAAAACTTAGAGTTTGTTGTTTATCTCTATATCTGATATTCGTAATCATCCTACGCATGCATCTTATTGTATTTTAAGATCTTGGAGGCGATTACAATATAGCAAAATATGGCATTGGGTGTTAATGCTTAAATTATCCGGGATTATGATGAAAAACTGGCTGAGTTCATTAAAATACTATGTATATGTGAAACAGGCCAAAACATGTATATGCTAAAATGGTTGTTTTTCGGTACCAGCCTAGAGCTTGTGATTATCATCGTTAACATGTCAAAAGTCTAAACTTTAAACCACACCATCCTCCCCCTAAGAGGGCTTTAGCAGGTTTCATTTTGCGTTTCGTAACCCTGATTCTTAATAGTACTTTCTTTTTAATAATTTATAAAGCCTCGGTTTATGGCTGATGATGCAACTATTGAGGCTAATAATTTAAGTTTCAGCTATGTTTGAGACTGAGATTGTTAAAACTTGTAATAAATATGCAGTGTGTCATAAAGTTACCATCACAAAACATGCTTCTCATTGTTGCAGGAAAACCAGATCGGTTCATCGGAATGCTTTTCTAGGTAGTAAGTTGTGATTTGTGTTAGCATGTATACATTTTACTTATCATCTGTAACATAATTTAACTCAAGTGGATAACATGGTGTCGCATTATTTTATATACCATCTTGTCGTTATCTATGCTATGCCACCTTTTATCTCACGATAATGTGGTGTTTTTGCCACACGTATGTGGGCAGCAACAAGCAACAACAGGAGCAGAAGAAACTAACGGTTGGAACATGCATGAATCAAGGTTCCTTGATCTAAATTTTAATGTTGGGTATGTCACGAGATAGGTATAAAATATTTGAAGTCACATTCGTGTGACCAACAAGAGGCTACCTCTTTTTAATCAAATGAATCATATTCCTTGCATGCCATCCGATATAAGCTACGTAGATATAAAAATGTGCCAGGGTGCTTTCTTTCCACCATTAAATGTGTTTTCAGAAGCTAGAGGAAAACCGCCTTCACAAAAGTATCAAGAAGCCTTTTCTATCAATGACAGATACCAGAAATGCGTCAAATACATTTTTGACACCCTAATTTGCTGTATTATGGACACTCAGAAGTTCGATCCGCTGGAATCAGTTTCATGGTTGCTAGACTTCAGATCTTTGTTGTGGACATCACACAAGATTTATGCATTTGAAGAGACAAACTGATTTGGTAAGTTAGATTTCTATTTCTATTAACGTACTTACAAAATCTATGGTTTAATGTTCATGATACTATAGTATCTCAGCTTATATGAGATAGAATTGAAGGTAAACAAAGAGGAAGAGGATAAGATGCGGACAACTGCTGCCAATGTGGCAGCACGAGCAGCCATAGGAGGAGATGACGTTATCAAAATGGCAACTAATGGTTGAGCATGTACCTCAGAAATAGAAGGTGGGCCTGATTTGGCACCTACATCTTAGCCAAGTGTGGATGTTTGGCCTAAGCCCATGTCAACTTCTAAGAGGACTTTGTATGATAATATATATACCGAGAAACGTCTGCTCCTGCCACCGTGACTCTCACTCCTGGTTAGTATCTTATCTCTTTAGTGATTGTTCTAAGCTCTCATAGGAATTAATAAACGTGTCTTGGTTGTTTTCTATCACATAAAGACAAATGATCTTCTAACACACTTGTCTCAATAGTTAGCAGTAGCACATATCACGAACTTATTGACGTCACATTTCAAGACCATTTTATTGCTGGAATTATTGGATTACTAATTTGTTTCTTGCTGCTCCTTTAGGTGTCAGAAATGACTAATTTCGATGGTAAGTGAGTGTTTTTTAATGGATCCAAAACTGCTCATCCAAGGTTTATATTAATAGCACGACCACGCTAAGTAAACTTCATATGATTATTTTTTTATTAAGTTATTTCATGATACGATATTTAAAGTCTTAGTTGGTTCTGAAATCAAAGTTTTTATGGCAGAAACTGGAAGAGTGCGAGTTGATGTTAGATTACGTCTAAAAACGCAGATGGACTTATTTCAAATGTTGATTGATTCGATTCCGTAGAACTTCAACATGAGATAACCATAATATTCAATTAAAATAGTGCCAGTTTCTCCATTTCTCTCTATTAATCTTACTGGTCGTACTATGTTAGATTGCTTCACCTGATGCACTTTAAAAGTGTTATATGTGAAGAAATATAACTGGAGTAATGAGTGCTATAAATTTGATGAAATATTTGCATCATTTATGGTGTTGGTTCAAATCATCACTATGCAAATGTTGACCCTACGTGCAACTATATTAGTGTTATATGCTCATTATTAGCTTTAAGTGACATTAAGGGGGTGTTTTGTTGATGCTCATTATTACTAAGTTTGCTTTTCCGTAATTTAGAGTATATGACATTACCCTAAAATTCTAAAAGACTTTTCCAGTAAGACATTAATAGTTTTTCTTTTAGTTGTCTGATCTATACCTGACCTGAGTAGCTTTAGAAATTCCTGTGTTGGGCTAATATGACGTCAAGCACAAATTATAATAACATAGAAGTCGGAGTGTATTTGTGATGTATGGGGTTGTGGACGTATGTTATAGTCAATAGATAATTAGCACTGAATATTTGCTGTTTTTAACGTTTTGGTTTGAAATCGGAGTGTATTTGTGATGTAAAAGGTGTTGGAAGTATGTTACTGTATTAGGATCAGTTTTATTGTAAACCTATTGACTGTTTGTTAATTCTATATAAAATAGGAATACTATATGTCAATTTTATAGCTCTTTTTTCGTGATCCAGAAAGGCTATACATTTCGGGTTTTCTATGTCACTATAATGCCTTAATGTATGCATGGTTCAGACTCAATATCTATTGATACATCCAGGTCATATCTTCTTTGATTAGACTACTGATATTCGGTTCTCGAACATTCATTTATAGTACTAATATGTTGTGACTTTATAATGGTTACGCATATTTCTTTGATAATGTATTTTAATATTTTGTACATATGCTTTAAACTTTTATCATACATTTATGATGGTTACTTCTATTTCTTTTACATTAACTAATAATATTTTAGCAGATATTTTGTAGCCCCAATTTAGAAAGGTTGCTAGAGTATTTAATTATATAGATGATAAGAGTATAGTGTGCTAATAAGGTAACACTTCCTTTTAAAGTTGACATTCTGATATAGATAGAGCTTCACCCGTAAGTTAACAACTTACCTTTTTGTGTTATGTCTTCGTGTATACACTTAGCGTTGCTATATATCTTAAGTCGTTACTTGAATCAACTTGTAAGATCGTTCTTCCCAAAATAGTTTACCTTATTATTATATTTGCATAAGATTTTCAAATTCAGTATTGGAGGATTGATACTGTGAAGGATTTGAAAATTTGTTAGATACCCACAATGGCTCACAATAAAGTGCCAAAATTTTATAGGGACTTATTGCTTAAATAAAAACTAAATGTCAAAGTTGGTAACTTCACAAACTCCATAAGCAATGTTATACACACAAGAAAGTATTGCTCGTGTAATATTAGAATTGTCATATATACGTTATTCAAATGTCTTAATGACGTGTCCTGGTTTGGTATAGTTTTATGTTCTTTTTGATTCAAAAACATTTTTGTTATCTTATATTACTTTTAAATAAGTTGAGTATCATTATATTATGATTTTTATGTATATAATATGTACAAGTCAAGTTGACACAAAATTATCCCGTCCATCAAACCCAACATGAAATTTAAATATTTTTAGCTTTTTTAATTACTTTATATGAATTATGCATGAACTTTAACATTTATCTAAACAAATGTATATGGTTCATGTAATGACATCAGTTTTTTCAATGTTCAATTATCTGTTTTATAACGTTAAATTTATACTCAAACAACTCTGTGTAGCCGTATCAACGGAAAAGAGCAAGAAGGTTCTAAAAAAGTGTTATGTTGCGAAAAAGAAGAAAATTATTGCATTTCTACAACAAACATCCTCTATAAACAAGTCATTCATCAATTACAAGTTTGTTCTTATTTATAGCTACTTTTCTTAGAGAATGAAGGTTATTTTAATGTTTTTGCGGATGTTTACAAATGACAATTTACCTTCAATTGTTGGTATTTAACATTATATTAGTCAAAATTATTTCTACTAACAATTGTACATAAGCTTTAACATTTCTTTTAGGATTTTTTATGGTTTATGCTAAATGATGACATTATTTCTTATAACGTTTAATTTATAATATAAATTTATCTACCTTTCACCTTCATTTTATTACTCTAAATTTTTTTCTAAAATCTAGCCCGTCCATCGGACGGGTCTTAAGGCTAGTATATATATATATATATATATATATATATATATATGTATGTATGTATGTATGTATGTATGTATGTATGTATGTATGTATATACATATATATACATATATATACATATATATACATATATATATATATATATTTATATATATATCTCTATATTATATATAGGTATAATTATGACTTGAAACCACAGTTTTGATCCCAGTCATATCCCAGTCACATCTTTTAACCAATAGGATTTGAGTATTTGCTAGAAAATCTCCAAATTCCACGAATTTTCCGCTTGAAATCGCAGTTTTATGAAAAGCGCGTTTTGGAAACGCAGTTTTGGAATTTGCGTTTTAAAATCGCGTTTTGACGGTCTGGACCAGTATGGTTCAAATCTGGGCCAATCCGGGTTTGTCCGGGTCAGACCTCATATGAACTGGTCATGTGTAATTTTAAAAATGTTTTTTTCTAAATAGGGTTTGCAAGATTCGAACCCATGACCTCTAGACTACTTGTTTTGGTGTTTTCCAATTGAGCTATTGGATTGTTTTTGTTTAGTGCTTTTAAACCCTTATATTTATTATCCATAATCTAATGAAAACATAGATAATATATTCATCCTAATCTAATATCAACACAGATATTTACTAAAATCTTTATTCAAATTTTTCGTATAGATCAAGATACACCTATTTTGATATCTTTTATCTTATTAAAAATTACATCAAGATATACTCCCTAATTATATTTATATTCATTAAAAACCATGCATTGTTTAGAAAACACGAAAAAAAAACAACAGACTCATGATGTTTCTTCTCAAACCTTAATGATTATGTTGGTTTGTTGTATTTGTAAGTCAGTGTTTATGTGTGTTTTGGCTGGGCTGCTCAACTTAATTTTTTTCACATAAAGAAAAAAAGTACGCTTTTTTTTTCCAAACCCTAACCAAACCAAATTGATTTGATATCTGTTATCCTTTTCTCTTTTCGTCTTTGTTAATGGTGTGTGCAGGTTTGGTGAGTTTCAAGTTCTCCTTGGTAAAGCATTCTATCCTCTATGCCCTAATTATTCATGTCTCTTTGCAACCGTTTGTCGGTTTGTGTCTCCCACGTGATCTTCTTTATTTTAAAGGTACATGTTTCAAAACACTAATAAGTACGTACTAATAACTATGGATCTGGTTATGGAATTGGATTGAGCATTGATTTAAACAAGTCTACAGGTTAGTACCTTATCTTATTTATATTCTCACTGGGTTCAAAGAAATAATATTCGGTTTGCATTGCACCTATTGAATTCGATTATTTGTTTACGGATTTATTAACTTCCCAATATACATCTTTAGTGAATGGCGGTTGGAAATAGCCTAGATGTAGCAATCACGAACAGAGAAAGTTAAACAAGGTACCCTCACACTCTCTTAATTATATTGTAAATACAATGAGTTCAAGGCCAAGGCTCCTCAATCTCGATATATGAGTGTTGAGGAACTTGAGATTTGTACTTCATGCAGGTCGAGGGATAAGCAACATTTCATACATCCACAAGGTGAGTTTTACTATCATAAGTTGTTTGTATTTGGACTTCACTCACTGATGTTATTTCTATATCCTTTTGTTATAGTGACACCAATATCTCTGGTGCAATTAAAATTCAAACCCAACTTACATACCTAAGCGCAAGTTTTTTTACCAGACTTTCATAATAAAATAAAATAAAAGTCATGCTACTCATCGATTATCATCAGCTAATGTTGCTATGCAACAGTTTACCTTATTCTTTTTCTGTGATAGCAGGTTGTTTTGTGTAGCTCAGAAGTTTGGTCAGTCGAGGAAAGTTTTTGGCAAGAAGGTAATTAAATCTCCAAAACCAAACCAGAAGTAACGTCAAGTTGAAAACAATAACAAAGAACGTATTACATGTGCGTAAACAGAACCAAATAAAAGATCTGAGTTCAGCCTATAAGTCAGACTTATATTACATGTCATTTGATTCATTTGATTTCAATTTAAGTGATAATGATGGATCAACTAAGGGTAGCGACAGTTCCCACAACTCTAAGGTTAGAGTAGCTGTTATAGTTTGTATACATGTATGTTAACTCTTTTGTAACTTAAAACATTAACCGAAACAAAGTTTGAACTTTACTATTCCGTGGTTCTGGGAATTTATAGTTCAACCTGGACTTTAAGACATGCCTTGTCATGATGAACCTTAGATGCCTCACTATCGTATTTGACCTTATTGAGAAACTGATATTGGATAATACATTGCGGTTATTTTAGGACAGATTTGAAGTGTTACAAGAGAAAGTTATCTATGAGATTGATCCACAACGTCTTGGTATGCTTTATGAGATTAAGGTCTATCAAGATGACAGAAACTTATTGATGCAATATGGGGAAAGATGATAGAAACTTATGGTTCTTCTCATATCTTACCAATGTAAAAGCTAAATAATGGTCTAAGCAGTGTGTTGCAGGAGGCTTTTGCGGGTTTGTTACATGCTGATGTTATTGGGCTTGCAGAAGCATATACGAAGGGCAGTATTAATTCTTTTATCTTCATCAGATTCGCAACTTTAACTTATCTTCACAGGTTTATGTACACCTACGTGTCTCTGTATGTTGACAATAGCAATTTCTTATCCGTATTTCCATGGAAATATCTGTAATGTTGACGTGCTGATAGGCACACTTTCATCATCTCAAAAAATGAGAAAGAGAAAGGAATGTAGAAGATGGTTGAGAAGCTACTTACAGATAACCATGTATTTTGTGAAATCATATTCACATTGATGTTAACAAGAACTTATCATTTTGATTTTTTTTGTCTAACTTCTATCTCCAGTGTTGAGACTACTGAAATGGTATTGAAGCATTCCAAAATGACACACGAGTTTGTCACAGAAATTGGCAAAAACCATGTTTCCAAACCGGATGAACTTGTCAGGTATGCACTTTTCTATGATTTCCAAAAGGGGAAGTAAATGTACGGCTGTTACATATATATAACATATAAAATAATGTCATATTATAAACAATCCATACCAACGTTATCTCTAACATTAAAAAGCATGACCCTTGAGTTTCTATCTCCCCTGCTCAAGTTCAAACTTTTGGGTACTTGAGCATGAATGTATCTGATGTTTACTTATTAGAAAAAGTAAATGCCAATGGAACTGTACAAAACTACGTTCTCAAGCTGTAATACGAATGATTAAAGGATGCTGTTAGTCGAAATAAAGTATTTTATAACATGCTAAGAGACTCAGATTTAAATCCAGGAGTCCGGAATTAATCTCTTAGATCACTAACCAATAGCCAAAAAGAGTACCAAATTTGGCAGTCTATTTAAGAAACGTAAGCTATTGTTATTCACAGTTTGGTTCAACGACGTCAAATTGTCAAGTAAGCTAAAAAAATGAGACTCAGCTTTAAGAAAAGAAAGAATTTGTCCAAGTTATGTAAGGCCCTGATTTGTACAGGATGTGTCTTATTGAATAGTTTAATTCACTCAGTGATCTAATCCTTCTCACACACTCCTATCTTATCTTTTGAAACTGCTTCGCCAATATGTTCAGCCTAAAGGGACATCTACAGAAAATAATATTATAAGTTACACACAAACGTACGACCTTTTTCGTTCCTGGGCATATTTACTTGCACTAAATATAAAAATCATATGTTAATTGCCCGTGTAGGATAGAACGTTTGTTACCCCATGTATGATAGATAAGAATGCACCCATTGCGACTTTAGTGTTTCTGAGTCTTCTGATGACTGCTGGTTGTTATTAGTAGATTCCATTATCGTGAATTCATCATCCACTATCTATCATGAAATATCCACTGTGTTGAGTCAGCCCTTATCTTATTTCTTTTGTTGCTGACCTTATGGCTCAGATTGCACGCATACATTCCTATAGTACGGATAATGATTTTGATGGATTTGTTATGTTGCATATCCTATAGGTCGTGTCTTGGAAAATATGTTCAATGCAAAATGGTTGTGAGTCCGGTTCCCATGATGACTTAATGACGAAGAACAGTGGATAGGGTGGGGCTTACTTCCAAATAGTGCAGTTGTAGTAATCATCAACACGAAATGAATCCTTTCATAGTCCTCCTACACCAGTAATGGAATTTTGTAATGAAAATGAAATCAAACATTGATTTGTACTGGTGTAACTCTATATTTTATGGAGTATAAACTTTTCAAAAGTCACTTTCATCATCACTCGGAGAAGGATTTCCAGACAGCCAACCCCAGTCACCTCTTGATATATATGCTTCTGTTTCGCATAAGCTTCTTCAGAAGCAGCCTTCTGTCTTCGATCCGATTTTCAAGCTTCTTTAGAAGCAGCGTTTTGTCTTCGGTAGCTGGCCGGTACTTGTGTTTATGGTGAAACTGATGAATGAGTCCACTTGGGGTAAAGAGACCTAAATGTACGTGGTTTCAACGGGTTATTCCCGTGATCGTTTCTTCTTTTTCAGCATGCTCATAATCACTCCATTAGCTGAACATTTGGGTTATGTAACTAAGTAAGTATTTTTTTAACTGTTCTCCGAGCCCGTTTAAAATGTTCACTAATTTTTCGACCCGCGATATTTTCATTCACCCATAGTGGAAGACCTGGTATGATTTTCACTTAAGTTTTGAATTCTTCTAATGCTTTTTGTAGTTCTGATCCGGTAGTCCACAAGAACATACCAAAAAAATTAGAAACCTCTCAATTTTACAACTCTTACAAATGCATCACACAAACTCATTTTCTGTACTGGATTATAACCATTATTGTAGTACTTACCAGCTCGATCTATACAGAAGTAGATGGAAAGGTATGTCAATAATGTTGTAGAGCAAAAATCCCAAGGATCAATGGGTGACTGGGTGTCATGGCCAAAAATAGCAGTCCCATAAATGTCATCGACAGTTATGACAACTTCACTTACAACCTTTGCGTGGTTATTTCATCTTATTATATTATGCATTTAATTATTGTCCCATGATGAAATATTTATTTATAACTAATTCATGACACTACTGATGGAATTTAGAAGAAGAAAAGCATGAATTAATATGTAGACCTCGTGTTGGCGAAAATAGGACAAAACTTTTTTAATTGAATCTAACCTGAGCCTCTTGACCCAAATCCAGTATGCCAAATACTGTCTGTTTAGAAGAAAAGCATGAATTAATATGTAGACCTCGTGCTTATATATAGGTTCACTACTCAGTCTTATGTTCACTTTTTGCTTTGTCTAAACAGGAAGTTCTTGAAGAAATAGAAGCAAAATGGGAGAAGCAAGCTCCATTAGCTGATGAATGTCTACCAAAGTTTTCAGGATGATAATGGCATTGTCTTAGCTGCAAGCTAAGAAGAACTCTCCTGCGTGCAGCTTAAAGAGTGTATGAAGAGATACCAAAATCAGGTGATTGTTTTAGTTGCATGCTACGATGAACACTCCTGCGTGCAGCTTAAAAAGTGCATGAAAAGCTACCAAAATCAGGTGATTCTCAATTTTTGATAAATCGTCCACAAAGAAATCAGGTATTACATGTATTATATAACTCCATTTTTAATCTGCTTTTTGTATGTTTTCTTGCTTCTTATTAAGGTCATACGAGGGGAATGGGAGAAATACTTGCTGAGTATCAGGTACTTATGAAAACCTGAAGTGGATATAGATGTATATTGTAGTGCTATAGCCAATTATCTGGACAATTCCATGACTTTGCTACTTGCATTTTTTAGCATTAAATGACCCGACCTAAACAGTAAAGTATCTGTTGGATTTCCTGATGCATATGTTACAATCTTCCCATGATTGTCCAGCTGTGAACCAAACAATAAAACTATTAATTCTGTAAGTCTTGAACTATCATACAATCACTTTCTTAATTCAAAGAAGTTGTATCTAAAGTTATATTCTAGCATTGAATCTGGCACTATAAATAGTATTAGTCTTTAGTTTTACAAAAGCCTCAGAATCGAAATTATATCTCTACTGTTGTGCTTATATAAAAGTGGTGGTAAATGATTTTGTGGTTTTATTGATTCTTGCAGCATATACACGATGCAGACAATAACATGCTCTACACGAAATTCCTTCCCTACGCTGCGCTGGTAAAAAAATTTCTTCATTCTGTTTTAGCAAAAATGAGCGAGTATGAATATGAAGGGCTATGTGAGGTATCACAACTTCACCCCGAACTGTGGAGAATAAGAATGCGAGCATTTGAAATTTTGTGTAATACTTTAAAAGTTTCATTGACTTTCATGGTGTTAGATACGTGTGGCACTGTGGGAGTTAATCTAAGTTAAGTGTGTTTTCCGAATCATCCATGGTCTCGTGATGGGGAGATGATTCAGTTTGCCTGCCGCTTGGTCTGTCAGAAGAAAGAGGCCTCCACACAGTGGGATGTTTGACATCTAATTGGTCATGTCTTTGTTACTCTCAACTAATAACAGAAATTCATGAGATGCTTGCTGAAGACGGCAAATTTTGTGCCAGTGAGAATGTAGCAGAAGAAGAATGAACGTTTTGAAATTTGCGATAAAGCATCTTTTGTATCTAGGCATGAAGCATAGTTTGCAGCGAGAAGATATTGATATCTGCAGATGATCGAGAAGATATTTTATCTAGGACCTTAGATTTGTGGAGCTTTTCACCTTTATTATTATTTTTTTATGTGTGTCACAAACATTACCTTAGTTGATCGATAGTATGAAATGATTTAAAAGGTTTATAAATATTAAAGTACAGTTTATGTGAGTTTTGACATGCTGTCTGTTTTGTTCACACACTCTAATCCGTGTAACACATAGTGCTGCTGAAACACAAAGCTTCTACATGAGAAAGCAAGCTGGATATAAAGAATGATCTTCATATAAGAGGAATGTCGGTGCTGCTGCTAATGATAAAGCTTATCCACAAGCAAAGTAATCCAAGTTTCTTACTCCATGTCTCACATTTTGCTCTAAATACCATATGTATATGTCTGAATTTTCCATTTCAACTGGATAATTGATATGTATGTGTCTCCATAATTATATTTCCCATTTCAAAGTAATCCAAGATTATGTATATGTTTGAAGATTATGTTTTAATATGGTGAGCGTTTCAAGGGATGCCGTTGAGACAGAAAAGTAGAGTATCATAAGTGCTGCGGAAGTGGAAAAGTTGTCTTGCAGAAAGAAAAAGATCCGCTGGACTACATTAAGCAGTTTTTCTGCAAGGTAATCCTATGAATGCGATTTATGTTATCGAGTTTGTCTGGGTCGTAGAAAGGGAGGAGAGATAGTATACTTATATAGCATATGCATCATAAAATATATATAAAAACAGGATTTGTCTCAATGTGTTCTAATTTCCATCGCGTTATAAGAATATAAATTACTTTCTTTTCCGCCCTATGAATTAAAGGTGAGATGAGCTGAACAAGGTTCGGTAACTATTAAATGACCCGTCCAAGCATCATAATATTTTATAAAGATTTTGACTTTGTATGTCCTGGCTGCTGATTCAATCAATTGGCTAATAAACATTTTTAGGTTTGGCTTATCATTACATAAAAGGAAATCGTGGTTATTATTTGTCCAGGTTGTGGCGTTATTGGCAGCATGGATATCACATCCAAGCAATTTCCCTGAGCATTCTCTGAATATATTGTAGAGGTACGTGTCTCTATCTGTTCTACCGTGTATAACTTTTAGTTTCAAACACCTAATTATATATAAATGGAAGATTATGAATCATCGGTTAGTAATTATAATTATTAATTATGTTTAGTATTTCTGATTTTTATTTTATGAAATACGTAGTAATGATTTACAGGTTGTTCCTTAGTCGTATGATGATCATAACAGTATTGGATGGACAAAATACAATAAAGTCACTTTAAACAAAAATAATGGTGTTAACGTTTCTATAGGCCGGACATCACTAAAAGAATTCACAATAAGGTAAAGGAGCATGTTTAGTTTCTTAAGGTGATAAGTTAATGATGATAGTGAATGTTTTTACCTACGAAAGTTAGTGAGTCCAGGCTGCCTAAATCTATTGTCATATTGTGCATTGTGTTTAAATTATTGATTGCATGTAGTTGTGAGGTTCAATTCATTATATCAGTGTGCCTGTTTTCTATCATTACTGCAAGCAAAAATATTGATCTATAATTGTACCTTCAAACAGGGAAGAAATTATGGTGCATATCAGTTACAACCTGCAAGAGGTGGTTCTGTTTTTAAAAGTAATGTTATTTCCGCCCCGATTACAACCGAACAGAACTTGGTAGAACTGAATGTGAGTGGCTCAACTGCCTTTCGAACAACAGATCAAAATAAATGAGTCTGAACCTTCACATACTCCTTAGAGATCTTTTACTGATGTTTAGTTTTTGGCTTCACAATCCCGACCACCAACATGGAATGCAGGTTAAAGCTGCACTCGAAGTCTAAAAGGTTAGTATTTCTTTCAGTTTTGTTTTAGTTTCTCATCATATTTGAGATTAGGGTTACAGAAAATAGTTTTGATTATTTGACCCCTTAAATAATCAAACCACAAACATGCCTCAGATGATGAACAACCTTAAATGTGACATTCATCATTAATCAACTCTGATATGCCCAATATCCTTAGCGTATGTATTTCATGTTTATCCTTGAACTCTTTAATTTTATTCTCAATCTGCCATAACTTACCAAATGTTGCTAACTGGTTATTCTCTGTAGATATGGCTTTCGTTATCCATTTAGATCCGATCAGTGGACCCCTCTTTTCTCGCAACACGATTGGCAGTGCGGTTTCCTTTCCTATGGTTTCTCATTTTCCAGCATGCTATCATTAATTGATGCAAGTTGCAAAGATATTTCAAGGAGAGGATAATGATACTAAAGATCTTTTGAGGGGTGGTTGTCTGTTCTAAACCGGAAGGTTGTTTGTGCTTCTTTAATCATCATCAGAATTTATTATACTTGTGCAATTTATGAATTTAATTATTGTGGCATAGGGTGTGGGAAGTAGGGAAGCTGTTTGCCAGGGGAGATATTTTGTTTGGTGGGGCCTTTCATGTATACGCTTGAAGCGCTCGGCTCTAGGACATGCAAGCAATCTTTCAGGTGCAATTATTTTTGTTTCGTGGGACTTTTGTTGTCTGTTATTTGGATTTCATACTTAGATGCGACTTCTACTAAAAAAATACCATGGAACTTACTCCAACAAATGTTAATGATATCCATAAACGTGGTGGTACCATTCTTAAAATGTCGCGAGGAGGTCACGTTACCAACAAGATAGTTGATAACATTTAAGGCGTGGGATAAATCAGGTAGATGTCATAGTATATTTCTCTACAACAATGTTGGCGGGAGTTTTTAGCCGTTTAGAAAGAGTTTATAATTTTTTTTGATATTTCTAGGTGTAAATTATTGGTGGTGATGGCACTCAGAAAGGAGCAGCTGCGAGGTGATCCTCTTTTTTTAATGGTTATTTATTTTTATTTAGCTTGGTAAATTTTAGTTATGTCTGATAGAATGTTATTTTTGTTTTATTTCTGAAAGGAAGTTGAGAAGCGCCGCCTACGCGTGGCAGTAGTAGGGATCCCAAAGACAATTGATAATGATATTGTTGTAAGTTTTCGGAACCGATTTATATTCTTTCATTATACTGGAGATTAATAATACATAACTGCTTGCAAAATTACTTCTATGCAATCTGGAAGGAAAGGGTGGTCTTTATGAATATGTTCAACAAAGACTCAAAGAAAATCGGTATGTGGTTATTGTATTAGCGGAAGGAGAGCAGGACAGAAATATGTTTCTGAAAGTGCAAATGCAACTGTCGAGAAAGATGTTTGGAAATAAGCTGCTTCTTGATATTGGTCTATGGTTGTCTCAGAAAATGAAGGTATGTTTAGGTAGGCCATCTTTCTGTTGTTGCCGAGCAAATTATATCAGATGCTGATAATATAACACAAGAATCAGTAGGTGATGTTTCTGATATAAAAGAAAATCCATTCTCCAACATCTGCTATTGTTTATGCTTTCAAGGGGCTTAAGTTTATTCGTAAGGATAATGGTGGTTCAGCATGGCTACCAATGGGTTACCAACGTTCACTTTTTGGAAGTTGCATTGGCATTTATTCTTCACATTTCTAATAATTTTGTTTGTACTACTATTGCACTTTGGTGCTTATTTTATGTTTTCAAATTGGCTGATAATGTTGATCACACTTGATTTTGATCCAGGACTGCTTTAAATCATCTGAATGTGGATAGTGTCAAGAAGTTTGAAAACTGCCGACCATGAGAGTAATTTCAGTTTTCGTCCTTTGGCTTATAATTTGACTGGATAAGATAGGTAGAGGGTTTCCTGAAAGAGTTCTTTGGAGCGAACCAAAAGATCTGAATGTCGATAGTGTCAAGAAGCGGGCCAAAAGATCGGCTTCAAAGAAAGAAAAGAAAGATCAATAACCTGAAGAAATGGAAGAGAGAGAAAAAACTGAAGGAGAAGAAATTTGAGAAATATGATGCCCTGCGCAAGAGCTTTAGGCCATGCTTGAAGATCCTATGGTCCCCCCACCAGAAGAAGCTAAGTCTGTGAATGAGCTCAACATAGTAGATAATTCAAAAGACAAAGTTGCTGGTGTTAGTGAAGCCAACAATAACACCATAGGGGAAAGCCATGTCGCACAAGATCAAGAAAAGGTTGAGAACGATGGCATCGGTGTTGTTGCAGAAGGTGCAAAAGATGAAATCTGTATGGTATATGAGCAAGATAAGACCGGGAACGATGGAGGCATTCCCACTAGGGGGCCATGAGCGACTGGAATGATACAAATAAAGAGAAGGAAACAAAGAGGGGTGAGGTGGCTATATTGGCAAGGCTTTCTGTAAATGGCTCCAGGACTTCAGGAATGAGTGATTATTAGCTAAACAACCCTTTCATTTTTTCCTCAAATTAAGTTCATCGAGGCTTTCTGTAAATTGATCCAGGATTTCAGGAATGAATGAATTTTAGGCAAACAATCCCTTCATTTTTTGGTCAAATGAAGTGATAATTTTCATCGAGGCATACAAGACAAAGGTGCCTAAAGTTTTCTTTCATTAGCTAGGACAACACTTCCAAGTCCACTTTCGTAGCTATTCTGAGTAAATTAATAGATTACTTGTTATAAATTGACGTTGAACCAAGAAAAAATAAAGCTATAAGTAGTAGTAGCAGCAAAAAAAATAATTCTGATTTTGGTTAGCTGAGGAAATAGTTTTACTAATCCTTTCAAAATATTAGCTTTCGAGCCGCTGGAACAAGTCAACATGATTTGTGTAAAGTTATCAAGCTTTGATAATTTTGATTGAAAACTCAAGTTAAATTTTTTTTGAACGGCAGTCAAGTTACATTAATTAGCTTTCAAGTTTTATATAATCTATTTGTGCATCTGAAGAGCTTTAGATATAAGTTGTGAAAATATTTTACTAATCATTAAACAGTCGATAGTTTAAGGACGGTTATAACCGGTTTCAGATGAAAAGGTGGTAATGGGAGAATACCATTTTGACTTGTAAGTTTTAAAATTGAAGTCAGCTCGAACAATCTTATTTGAAGAACAGAGGAATCAATCTTTGTTCTTCAATAAGTCAATCTCATATCTTCCGACTAAAATTGACTTGTAAGTTTTAAAATTGAGAATACCATTTCACTACTATAAATAAGTCAATCTCATATCTTCCGACTAAAACCTGAAAATAAGCATTGTACCATTTCTCAGCTTATTTGACTGTAAAGCTCACTGTAGGTAAAAAAGAACAAACATTGACAGATAATCTGTTACGCATAATTTGTCAAAATCAATCAGTATGTTGGACTTTTTCAATTTCCTTCAAGTAAAATGCAACTTACAGATAAAAACAAATCTATAACGAGAATTCTTTAAAACTTAAAGTAAACATATTCTTGAAACCGCATATACATTCGTGGTAAGTTTTTTGTTACTTTAGTATTAATGAATATGCGCCTTTTAAGCAACTACCTGAATCCTGATTGTTGTTTTATCCTCGCAACCTCATTTAATTAATTTTGATCGTCACCAAGTCATAGATTCATCGTTAACGTTTCATTCGGATCAAAGAGAACAAGACAACTCCGACCGTTGACCACAAATAAACATTACTTAAATGTAAAATATAACTAAAATATACTAAAGGTTAAATTAAAAATTCAAGAAACTAAAAACGCACGAACTATTAACTCTTCGAAACAAGAAAAAAAACGACCCCGCCGGTTGGGCGGGTTACGACGCTAGTATATATATATATATATATATATATATATATATATATATATATATATATATATATATATATATATATATATATATATCTATAATATATATATGGGGCTAAGTTTGACATAGGAAAATAAAAGGCGCCATGTCATATCCTATGTGGCATTATTTCATTGGCTATAGGATTATATTTAGTTTATTTTAGAAAATAGATTTTCTTTTAAATCGGCTCATTATATTTTGTTTATTTTAGAAAGTTGATTTTTTTTAAATCGGCGGATTGATTTTATTATTAGATATCACATATTATAAATCCTAAAAAACGTAATCGTACGTCTCTTCTTTCAACCACAAACAAAACATGTACATTATATTTTGTATAATCTTAACAATGGTCATATTCTTTGCATGTAGGTAATTCGATCTTTGATCATTGTTGGTCATATGGAGAATAACTTATTTCGAAGCAATTCTGTGAAGAAACATGGTAGCATTCTTGTTAGCTTTCTTTTTTTTGATGTAAAAAGAACAACAAATAATGATAACAAAAGTTATTAAAATTTGTTGTTGTCATGCCTTTAAAATAGCTGAGTCCATCATTCTATTGTGTCTAATTGATCAAGCAGGATTTCGATGACCCTCCAAGATTACTCGCTGCTAATAGTGCAGATAACATTATGGAACCTGTGTTTGACAGATTATTGTGTTTGATTATAATGTACAAGTACGTGTATATTAATCTGAATTCTTTAATCATCTTCTTTGCAGATCATGCATGTTCTACAACCCTAAAATCATTCATTCGATTTGTTTTGCCTTTTTATCTAAACCCTAATATCATGTATACATGTTTTATTTGATTTTATTAGTCACACCTCATCTACAAACTGATTTGTTTTGTGGTAATGACCCCGGATGAAGGTGACAGCCAAAGGTAAGTTACTCAGTGTTTTGGTTAAACTGCTTCAAAACTGAAGGATGCAATATCATGTGAATATAAAGGGCTGACGGTCATCACCATCGCTCATCGCATCTCCATACGAACAATGTATTGGTTCTTGATCAGGGAGTGTAGGTATGCTCGACTAAATTGGCTTTCTCATTCCTTAGATATTATTAGACGTGTCAAAAGGCAAATTAATGACTTTATATATCTTATATAACATTTTTTGTAGATCTTGAAGCTAAATGGTTTAACTTTCAGTGTTCGAGTGATCGCGGCTTTGCGACAACAACCCTAAAGAGAGTAAGTTTGATGTTATCTGCATTGAATTGTTATGGTTCAGACTCTGCCGATATGGTAATGGTTGTGTAGGATGTTGCTAAACTTGTGTCATAAACACTAATATCTATCTTTGGTTATTATGAACTTCTTAAAAAACGAATATTTTTTTGTGAATCAACAACATGTTAATGGTATTCAAAGATTAATAATTTTAATTCTTCTAATTGTTATGTGGTTGTGAATCTTAACTTTTTTCACTTTGAAGTTATCGTAGATAACCATTAAAATGTCCATAATTAATGGTGAAAAGAGGTTCCTTCTCTGGGCTGTCTGTAGCATCCACTTACAGCTACAACATGGACCACACGTAGAAGGTTATGGAGCAGAGTGACAGTAATTCAAGAGGCAGAGGTTCGAGAAGCGCGTAAAATATCTAATATAGGCATTAATAAATAAGTGAGATTTTTGGGATAATGTGTGTTATTTAATTAATAGATGCTCTTTTTCTGTATTGTAGTGCTCATGGATTCACCCCAAAAAGTTGAGTTAGCATGTTGCTCTAACTATTGATGATGCATGTATGTTCTAATTAATATAGAGTCATGACATCTCGAGATGCAATCACGAATCGTATTCACCGACGAATTAACGATATCCAAAATCTAAGGTAAATATGTTACAAATTTTACTCTAAAACCAGGCATTGAAAACATTTTGATGCATTATGTTCCTGAGGTAACACTCATTCGACTTCTGCCATTTGACACCTAGAAAAGTAGACCAAAATTGAAATGATCATCTCTGGTTATTAAACTCACTTCTTTTGCAGGTTAAATTTGTAGAGCAGTAATTTAATAAAGATGAAAATGAATAATTATCTCCGGTTCCAATATTTGCACTTCAATAACATGTCATGCTACACACCATCATATTTTAAAAGTTGTCTATATACGATATACTATAGTAATATTATTGTGCATTTTTACCTTTTGTAGTTAGTGTTGTTTTGAGCTGTGTTTGTTGTGGTTGTTGACAGGCGATTTTTGATGCTTATAAGGAAGAGATTCAGAACACTAAGTATGCGTTCAAAGTATAAATTTACCTCTTTCTTTTATAATTAAACATACTATTGTTATGTTTTGTTTATGTCAATCTCTTGAAGTTGTTAGTACACTTATATTACTAATTGGTTCTTTGCATCCATTCAGAACCCCGTCTAAACCACCAGTTTCTATTATCACTTCTATAAAAGAGTCGGCAGTTATTTTTTGCGCCAAGTATTTATAAATGATCTCTTTGCAATTTCTTGTGATTGTGTCTATTTAAATTTAATTATTAAGCTATTGTGCATAACTCTCTATTCAATAAGCTATTGTGGCATCATTGAACACATGCTGTGGCAATGAATCCTAAAACTACAGGTACATCTTTGTTATTTTTCTTTCCAGGTATGCCTTTTACCTTTCGGTTTTCCATTGATTTCATCATGGTATAATTGAACTATGATTCCGTAATGAATCCTAAACTCCAAGAACTAAACATAGAAATGCAAGATCTATATTAAGGATCAGTTATGAAAATTGAACGATGTTTTTAATTTGATTCTGATGAGCAAGATCAGATATCGAGATGCTAGAATTTTTGCCACCTGATTCTGCTGAGCAACAGGAATACATCACAGCCATTCTCTAGCATCTGTTGAAGCTCAAATTTCGACTCCTCCACGAGGTAAACGAGTGAGCCTTTTGTTTATCGGCTTTAACAGATCGTTAATAGCTGACTATTTTTGTATTTCTTATTGCAAGTGATTGTGATAGAGGAGAGCCGAATATTTTTGAATGAGGAGAATGAAAGATTGAACAAACATTTAAGTGCTCAACCCTTAGATGGATCCAACGATTGCACATATGTGTACGTGTTGCTCATGCTTTGAGAATTTGAGATACATTCATAAGGTTGATGTAGAGGATAATAAAACTCATACATGGGATATTATTTCTTGAAAGAAACGCCATCACAACGTCCAGATATGATTAACATTTTCACACAACTGCAGCAATGTAACAACTGCAAACTCCTTTCCTTTAACGGAAACACCATCTTCAGTCACCTGAACCAAAGCGGGTATCCCTCCTTCATCAACAACAGCCGTCTTGCCTTCTTCAAAAGCTGTCACACTACTCAAAACCACCATCGCTTTCTCTGCCATACCAACAACCATCTTCTTTTCCTCCTCAGGCGCCTCTCCAGCTGCCACAACCAGCTCCACCAACAGCTTGACTACCCCAGCCGTCATAGCTCTCTTCGTATTCACCTTCGTCGAACGAAAAAGCTTATACAAAGTAGTTAACGTGTCTTTCTTCCCACGGTTAGAACCATTAATCAATAAACAAACTAAAGGCAAAATAGTTCCACATGAACCAATAGAAACTTTATACCCATCGACCATGGCTAAACTCAACAACGCACTAGCCAAACTCTAATGTTTTTATTCAGGTTGCCAGGAATAATGTTGTTGAGTTGCGACCTTCCTGCTAAAGCGCTTTCTGTTTTAATGGTTAGTTACCTATAGTATAAATCAATGGATCGATGTGAATGGGTGGGCTTCATACATGTGAAGTTGGATCATAGTTTATAGCATTGCTTTCAACTTAGTTTTTTGTAACAGATTAGACCTTTGTTTATCCATGAAACAAATCTTGGATCACAGGTAGCGTTGCTTTCACCTTAGAGTTTTATAATAGATTTGAACTTTGTCTATCCATGAAACAAATTCCACACGTCTCTATATTAATTCAACTACAAATGAACCTTCATTATGTTTTGCATTCTTATCTGGTGGTTATCAATGACTGGTTACAGGTAGGACAACAACAGTCGAACGTAACAGAAAATAAATATTTTGCAATAACAGATATTTAGCTACACCTGATGGTTCATCATTTTTTGTAGATGTTCAAGGGTATTGTCTTCAAATGATTGTTTCTGTGATATTTCTGTATAATGGTCTAGAAAACTCTAATGTTTTTTATTCATAAATGCAGGTTGCTAGGAATAATGTTGTTGAGTTGCATCCTTTCTACTAAAACGCTTTATGTTTTAGAGGTATGTTACATGTCTTTGATTTCTTAAGTGTAACTTTAGCTTTAGGAGTTCTATATGGCATGTGCACTAAAACCATGGACAGGAGGTCTCAAGTACCTTGTATTTGGTTGGAGTAGGCTGGTTTGGAATATGTTCAGATTCTAACAGGCCGACTATTAAAATTTACCTAATAGTTGAACATGTCAAGATGGTTTAAAGTCATCCATAGGTCTTTTTAGACTGCTTTTAACTTCTTAAGTTTGTACATATGAACAAATTAGATATTTCTGAAATGATATAGCTGTTGTGATACATTAATCATATAAACAAATTAGAAGTGCTACCTTACCAACCTAACCTGGCCGACTGTTTATGACTCTTAACATATTGCCTGTTGTGACGCATACTTCTTTTAGACACTCTTTCCAAGCCCTCCCCGGCCCACTCATTTTTCAGTTTTTTCTAGCTATATCTTAGACTATAACACCAATTTATAATAGGTTATTTTATATATTTTTTAAATGTATCTCACTCTTTTTTGGATGTATTTTATACCCCCATCTCATTTCTCGAACATGTATCAGACCCCTAATCACATCTTCATTTGTTCGGATATAAAAATTTGAATCCTATCTAATTATCAGAGAAGTGTATAGTAGGTTATTCGAGACACTCCTTTAATGTTGAGTCGCATGTTTATAGGATTGGCCATCTTAACTCCGTCTATCCTATTTTATACAACATATTCTTCTAATCTTGAAAAACACTGAAGTTATAAACAATCTTGATTGGTGTGGCTACATCATGGATTGTTTGAAGACGAGTAAAGTATAGGAGAAAAGGTAACATTCACTAATCAAAAACTAAATTTCTATATCTGGTGAATTCTGATGTTGATAATGGTTGCCTTACAAATAACTGAAGCAAACATTCTAAAAGATAAAGAATCTGATAATGGTGATTATGTATTATATTCGATGATTTCGAAACTTCTCAAACCCAAGACATACACTAAAACGGTTGGTGTGAAGTGTGTCAAGGAGGACTACATAATGAGGATTGTTTTAAACTTTTCTTAGACAATCATCGTTGGTGTGAATAATACTGGGCTTTTAGAAGATACTAAAAAGTTTAGTCAGCGTCAACCAAAGGTTCTAATACACTGTTTTTGCTATTATGAAAAAAATGTTAGCTTTACATGTATTGAGCCAAATGCCACAATATCAGGTAGTCCAGTTGCCATAACCATAGTGACGAAGCCAGAATTATTATTTGGGTTGGCCAGAAAAAAATCAATGGTCAAAGGAGATTGATGGCTCTTGCAGTTGCTGGAGCAGATTCTAATCAAGCAAATCCGTTGATAAGCTAACTAAGCAATGCTCCTACTGGTGGTTTCCATGAAAAGGTTAGTTCTTCAACAACCAAATATAGAGCAAAATAACACAAAACACAAGAAAACAAGGACTGTTATCTTGGAAAGTATAGGTGTGTTGTAGATAACTTTGTATTTACAAATAGCTACCATGGAAATGATAAAGACTGAATAGGTGAAGTATAAAGGGGGTGGACTCACCACTTTCGAATCACTTTTCTCCATCAACAAGTATACTACGCTACGATGTTGACGTGAAGAAAGCTATTAATCCTGAATACCCGTCTTCTGGTGCTAAATCTACAAAAAAACAATTCCAAATTTAGACTTGCGAATAATTCAAGAAAAATTATCTTCTAAATATCCCAAAGAATATTTATAGTGCAGTGAGTGAGGTTACCTTGAGTAACCTACAATTGGTCGTTCTTATACCTGCACCATCAAGTATGGAAGCAAGTTAAATCTTTCAAAGCTTCAAGATTTCTTGGAAGGAAATGGTGCACAACTCCTTCGAGATGTTCTTCAAGCACTTGATGTAGTGATGAAGGCAAATTATTTCCATGAAAAATTTGAGTTCGAGAATACCGAAGGGAATATGACCTTTCTAATTGTGGTGTTGTTGCTTACAAAGGCTCTCAAGTCTCAACAAATCATAAAAATCACTTCAAAAGGGATGGTATTATGTTCATACAATTTCGTAATACCTTCCCGTAAATGGATGTCCGTTATTCCTTTAGGTACAAACTGCATTTGATTTTGATTTATCATTTAAATACACAATCCCAAACACTCCCCATAATGACATCCAAAATGCACACCTTTGCTGGTGCTTGCTGTAAACTTCTATCTTTAATATGTTTTCCTGAATTGAACATAAGGAAAAAAATTATAGGGTTCTTCACTGGCAGGACGTTGACTGGCACCATAACCACCATGGCCACGTCCTCTTCCATGCCATTTCTATTGGAAATTATAACGAAATGCCATTTTAACACAAGGAAAAAAATCTATCTCAATATGTTTTCCTAAATTATAACTAAACGTCATTTGTGTCCTTTGCAAAAAACCTGCAGACTGGTTGTCCTAAAGTTAAAACTTATAAATCTTTTTTTCGCAAATAATAAGATATGAAGTTTTTCAATGCCCTTGAAGCTGTTGTATCAAACTGTAATAAGAAAATGATACAAAGGTTTAGGAAGCATAACAAACATTCCCTTACGGTTTGAAAATTTCTAAATATTTGTTGTCGATTTAGGTATACAGAGATTGCAGAAGAAGCTATGAAATCAGGTAATGAGGTATGCCCGCGATGTAGAAATATGGCACAATACATAGCAAAAGTTCGGTGATGGTCTCAGTTTTTGATCATGTCTTGAACCTTCAGCTATTGGCCCATTACGAGCGAAAAAGTGAATGTGTGACGGTGGCGTTAATTACCACACTAATCTTAACCATGAAACATCACCACCTTCTTGTAGCGGAAAACGAAACTTAATTACCGTTTTTATCATATCAGATACTTATATAGCTAAATAAAAATAGTTCTGTGTTCTTTTAGTTCTGGTATTGGTATATATGTGTTGTTTTTTATATTCTCTTAAACCTAGAGATATGTTGATTGACAGTCTTTTAAATAGCCAGAATTCTTACATACATATGCAATGATTATTTCACAGGACAAGCGTATCATTGTATGGATTTTCATGCCAGCTGGTTGATCATATGAGATATGTAAAGTGTTCATACCAATGGACATAGCAAATATTTAGGTCAAATAACCTGCACTTAAAAAAACATTTCCGGTTTAAGATGATACGTGTGACGCACGTATAGTATAAGGATTTGATGTTCATTCATATTTAGGAGGAGAAATCTTCATTAGTTTATATTACTACGTTCCAGAACTTTTGCCAAACATGATTGTTCCAAAACTCTTGCCAAGTATCTGATCCGATATACACATGCCTAATAAATCCACTCGATGATTTAGGCTCAAATAACACGAGGCCTGTTAAGGATTCTAAAGTGTACATCCATCAAGGTTATCCGAGAAATGGTGATATTCAGAATGGTGGAATACGGTAACTGGTAAGTGTAGTTTATAGTCTCCAGCTTGTAATATGGCAATCGAAGTTATTGGATAATGGAATGAAACTTTTCTGGACACCTTGTGCTGCACGTTGTATCGAATTGATGTTAGAGGACTTTGAAAAGAAGATTGAAGAAAACAAAATCACCATAGCAAAGGCTCGAAATGTAGTAGGTTCTATTTATAATAGGACTTGTCTCAGGTGTATGTTAAAAGAGTTTTCAAATGGTAAGGAACTCCAAAGGCCTGGTGCAACAAGGTTTGCTACTTCCTATTACACTTTGTAGATTGCATGAACTAAAAGGTGCAATTATCTATTTCTAGGTGCACTATGTGATGCATTCAGTTATAAATTGCACTATGTGATATGTTCTAGATATGGAGCCATTACAAAAAAAATCATGAATCGAAAGAAGGATATTGCAAAGCTGTATTGTGTTGTCTGCGTTTCTAGCTATAGGTTTTAGAGCATCTCCAAATTGAATTGATTTGGGTTTAATGCATCGACATCATCAATTTTCATTTTTATAAAAACCACTTGCAACGCATCGAATTTCACCAAGTTTAATGAATTTCCATGTCAACATTATATTTGCAACTTTATATATATATATATATATATATATATATATATATATATATATATATATATATATATATATATATATATATATATATATATATATATATATATATATATATATATATATATATATATATATATATATATATATATAGAGAGAGGAGGGTTAATGTGAGAGAAAAGTTAAAGTTGTAAATGTGAGAACTAATATAAAGTGTATTGATTTGTATTTAATGAAACTAATAATTGCTCATAAAAAGTGTATCAATAAATTTTGAGTAAAGGGCATTTTAGGAAATTAATTTAAACTCTAGTCATCAATATTTTATGTTTTTTTTTAATTTTGGTCGTTGTATAAACTTGCTGGTACACATCACATCTGAATCTTTTAATTAATTTTATTTTCAAACTCTATACAAATTTATATCACACGTAGTATATACTAATTGGATGATACATATAATTCATAAACACAACCAATACAAAAAATTAATTAAATACATAATTTTGTAACACAACAAATAAAGTAAACTATTACATTTTATTAAAAACGTACCAAATACTAATATCATATACTATGAATATATGATACATCCTTTTTTAAAAAAAACTTTACATATACACATGTACATCCCTTGATTACTGATACAACTAACTAAGACACAAATTACTCGCTCATTGTATAAAAAATAACTGATGCATCTTAGTACATCATATAAAAAATAAACGGTGCATCTTCGTACATCATATAAAAAATAACCGATGCATTGTCGTACATCATATAAAAAATAACTGATGCATCCTAGTACATGATATAAAAAATAACCGATGCATCCTCGTACATCATATAAAAAATAACCGATGCATCCTCGTACATCATATAAAAAATAACCGATGCATCCTAGTACATCATATAAAAAATAACCGATGCATCCTCGTACATCATATAAAAAATAACCGATACATCCTCGTACATTATCTCAAAAATAACTAATATATCCTCATATATCACTTAAAAATCCTAGTACATCATGTCTTAAAATATAACTGATACATTGTGATACATTATCTAAAATAAATATATACATCTATAGAATAAAAAAATAAAAAATAACTTTCGTTAGTATATACATTAAAAACCAATAGGAACAAAAATCAAAAATAACTTGCGTGTACAATAAGCAGTAGTATTTCGTTGTGTTGCTTTCTTTCATCATCACAAACGGGTCCCACCTTTATTCTTCCATTTATAATAGGTCTTGACGTCTTGTTATTTGCAAAAAAGACACGTACTTGGTTTGATGAAATATCGTCTAACACCAAAATTAAAAGCAACATCAAACCTTGATCAATAAATCAACACTTTTGGGGTTTTGTGGTTTTAAGTCGGATAGAAGCACATCTGTTTCCCACTCGATCCCATCATTCACAACCATGAGCAAATGCATTGGTTATGATAAATAATAATAATGGGTCTAGCGATTTGGGTTTCTTTAATAATTGCTTTGATTTTTTACTATTATCATTCGTTGACGTGAGCAAATGCATTGGTTTTGTTTATGGATCATAGTTTGTGAATGTAAAGTATTTTAGTGGCGATGATTTTTTGTGTCTTCTGAAAATAAGATTTGATGGAAGAGAGAGATTCGAGGGAGGTCAGATGCGAGGAATGAGATGGAGAAGGGTGGTTGTTATTTTTTTGTTGGAAGGTTATGGGTATAAAATGTCAATAGTATCCTTTAGCTTTATATTTAATTTTCAGTTTCTTTTAATAATTAAATTCTATTTGTTTTTTTTGTTTTTAAATATAGTGCCACTTGTTATCATCCTATTAGTTACTCATTAGTTCTTATTTTTAAAATTTTAAAAAGTTCTTATTTGATCTTAATTCTATATATATATATATATATATATATATATATATATATATATATATATATATATATATATATATATATATACATATATATATATATATATATATATACTATATATATATATATATATATATATATATATATATATATATATATATAATGCATACAAAGAATGAAAAATCGGTTATAATATATTTTTAGAAACTGACGCTTAATGTGTGATCTTGGATTCCAAACATTCATGATCTGGATATGAATAAGTCAAATTATTTCTCCCTAGGTCTATTAGTGAACCTTCTTTCCAGGAGTTATGAAACTAGAAATATTCTTGTTTAGCGATACTTATCTTATTTCAAAGTTCATAATTATATCTATTACAGATAGAGGTGGTAAATCTTGCTCATTTTGATAAATATGGGCATTTTTTACTCATTTTCAGAAAAAGATTGGACACTTTTTTCTCAATTTTTATTATTAACGGGATAAACGGGCGCATATGCAAGAAACTTATGGGTTTAATGGGCGTACATGTAAAACACTAATTACGCTTTCGGCGGATATTTTATATTTAGTTTTTATCCCCGGCTTTTAAACAAATATTTTTATTTTTTAATTCTACGTTTTTATATGTTTTTTTTCTCATTTTAGCTTGCGCCCGTTTAGCCCGCCGTTCACTTAGCCTTTCGCCCGTTTAGCCGCCCGCCCCGCCCGCCCGTTTTGCCACCTCTAATTACTGTAATGGGTATGGATATTTAGTTCCACTCAAAGTTTAGGTAATACTTATATTCTTAATTGGAAAAAGTGAAGAAAATGGAACCACCAGCGCATATAGATGGTTTGTACAGAAACAAAGTCTTAGGCGATGCACATCGGTACATGATTGGACTCAGTGGACCAACTCTTCGAGACGGTCTTGCCAATGGGGCGACTTTAAAATCGGCCGAGTGTATGCAAATCCTTCGTATGAACGATTGAGTTGCGGGAAATATTTTCTTTTTTATTTTAATTAAAAAAAATTAATTTTAATTTTTTTAATATTGTACTTTTATTAAACTTCTCATTATCTTCTCATTTTTTCCACAATTTATTTCATATAAATCTATGTATATACCAACTAAAAAAGTGTGTTCGAACAAACCGTAGACTCTCGATGAGGATTTAGGTATGTATAAAATTTGGATACACGTTTCGGAGACGTATATACGAGAAATAATGCCAGAAAAATATTAAAAGGCGGCAGGGTTTTGGTCGGACGTAACTGACTATTTTCATAACGAAAATGGGTGATAAAAAAAAGTTATGAGTCCGTCAACTGCAAATGTAAAAAAAAAATTGTCTTAAAATTGGTCAAAATTTTCAATTTACAATAATGTTTACATAGACATCCACTATTTTGAGACATTGTCAATCAAGAATGCGTAATAGAATATCGCACTCTTTATCATTCGAGTATTACATTCTATAAATGTTAGAAAGTTCTGAAAGCAACATCTTAAATGAAACGCTGTTGAAATGCCACTGTTTTTTATCACAGAGTTTAAGTTTTTATGTTTTATATTATTATTATTGTAATTATTTTTTTGAATTATTATGTAATGTTTTTTATTTATTTATGTAATGTTTTATTTAATGAATTTTAATTAAAAAAAAAACATGGTCTGATTGATGTAGAAATAAACTGTATGGTATATCGCCAAAGAAAAAAAGCTGACATGTCACTATTGGAGTAGGTCTACCAATGTGTCTAGCCTTATTTAACTATCAAATCCAATGGTATTACAAGTTGAGGTGAAGTTTAATCATCTTTTTGCACTGTGCCAAGTCACTCTAATGTAGATGGGATTACCAATGGGCACGTGGTTCATGAAAAATTGATATAGTATATATTAACTTAAATTAAAATTATTATATATTTTTTATACGACGTACTGTCTTTAGTAACATTTTATTTGTTTGGTTTGAGCATTTTTAGACAACTTATTTAACATTTTTAAGTCTTACAAAACAAGAAATTAAATATGTAAAGACAACTTCTAATATTTCTAAATTTTAAATAGTATATGAGATGTTAAACATTCGGCAAAGCTTATGGGTTGGGCCAATAAGTATAAGCACTAAATTGAATAGGAGAACATTACATTACAAATGGGCCAAATAACACTTAAAATCAGTTAACTTTTTTGCCTTCTTCTTCTTCAACGTAAGTACGCAACTACTGAACTACTCTGTAAAACTTGAAGATGTAATATTTATTTCTTTATTTTTTTTCATTTCGTTCTTTCTAATAAGAAAGAATGAAACAAAAGACAAAACTTTATATTAGAAAACCCTCTTTTCCTTCGGGTAACAGTATATTAAACTAAGAATAAAGAAAAAAAAGGCTTGTCATCGAGTTTTGGTGAGGTCATTAAAGTAAGTTCAGTGTTCTTCTCCGGCGAGTGTGATCCCGAAAGCTCGAGCCTAAGTTCAATAGCTTTCAAATTCAAGCTAAAATTAACATCCATTGTGCAACTACCTACGAAAAAATGTTGTTTAAAAAAAATTTACGAACTAAACCCGCCCGTTGGGCGTGTTACGCCACTAGTATATATATATATATATATATATATATATATATATATATATATATATATATATATATATATATAT